>VYZX01028399.1:26247-37000 GCA_013401335.1 Brachypteracias leptosomus | reverse complement strand
GCTTGCCTTGCTGACGGAGGTTTGGGTGGGGGGTGGGGGGAGTGATAGAGGGACTAGGGGTGGGCACCGGGCACCCAGCCAAGGTAAACCCACCACAAATGGAAAACAATTTAAGTATGTAGAAATCTTTCAAATTTTTCAGATATCTTAGCTTGGGGATCCCAAAGAATTAATCCATCTTCTTCTCACATTTCTAGACATAAATGAGAAATGATGATGGGAGGAAAAAAGTCTGAAACTGCTGTTGCCGTGAAGAGTCAACTCTTCATTTACAGTAGAGTATTAAGTGGGTTATGTGTTTCATTTTTCAGGGATTCTATGTTAGTATATTCGTAGCAAAATACTGCATTAAAAACTCATTGTTCTTCCTATCTTTTTCCTACTTGCACTCCACATTTTCTCCACCCTGCACAGTCATTTTCACAGAAAAGAACATTCTGATCACAGAGGTTTCACTGTGAGTGAAAGATGCAAGCATTACCTGCAAAGGGTGTTAGCATACTGTTTGAAAGGCTATGAATTAAAAAAGACAAAGATCAGCTTTCTGGTGTTCTGTTACTACAGCTGCTGGCTAGAGGATTACAAAGCCAAGAAGTTTGTTTTTATTATGAAATCTGAATAGGACAAAAAAAAAAAATCCTGAATTATTTTACAAGACTTGGTTTATGATCAACCATTTAAAATGAAAACTTTTTTTAAAAAGATCATACTGCTCTTTTTTATGTGTGTTCTCAGTATCTTTGCAAAGCAGTTTTTGAGGCAGGCAGCCTCCAAGAAATGTCAATCTAAACACTGGACAGGGATGTGCACTCTGAGCTGTACATGTGAATTCCTCTCTGCAGACAAAAACAAGTGTCAAACAGCTGAGAATTTTCTGTGTTAATTTTCATTAACCTTTTAGAATAAGTAATTAAACTATTGAAAAAATGGAAATTTGTTGAGGTAAGAACTAACAGGAGGAGGAGACCACCCTCAAAGCCTGAGGTGCCCCTGTAGAACCACTTCAAGGCTCTGAAGACTGAAGAGGAAAAGGTTTCATCAGATAACACCTCAGAGCTGAGTAAGGCAGCCAGATTGGCTCTGTGTATAACTAGTGCAACCAAGAAAAAGTGACAGGTGATAGTAGTGGGTGACTCTCTTCTGAGAGGTACAGAGACACCCGTTTCCTGACCTGATTCACTATCTAGAGAGGTCTACTGCTTATCGGGGGCTCATATCAAGGATGTCACCGAGAGACTACCAAACTTTGTAGGTCCTACTGGCTACCATGCACTGCTGTTGTTTCACTTGAGCACCAGTGATACAGCCAGAAGCAATCTTATTATCAAGATAGACTACAGAGCCCTGATAGCAGACAGGAAGGACTCAGGAGCCCAGGTAGTCCTTTCATCAATCCTCCCTGTCAAAGGGAAGAGGCTTGAAAGGACCAATCAAATTGGAAAAATCAATAAATGGTTACAGGAGTGGTGTCAAGCCAGGGCTTTGGCTATTTAGATGACACAACTTGCATTGAGAAATCTGATCTCCTAGGGGCTGATGGAGTCCATCTCTCAGAGAAGGGGGAGAAACTTAGGAAAAAGTGTTTCACTGTGGGGGTGGTGAGACACAGGAACAGATTGCCCAGGGAAATTGTGTTTGCTCCATCACCAGATGTGTTCAAGACAAGGCTGGATGGGGCTTTGAGCAACCTGGTTTGGTGGGAGGTGTCCCTGCCCATGGCAGAGGGGTTGGAACTAGAAGATCTTTAAGGTCGCTTCCAATCCAACCCATTCTATTGTTCTATGAATCTATGATTCTATTCTCTTTTATGCAAGCTCACTGTCTATGTTTCAGTAGGTTGTGATCATAACTGAACTATAAAAAATATGCTACATGTTATATGAGAAGTGATTAATTTCTGGTGATATCCAAACGATACTGTAGTTGAAATGTGTTTGATAAATGAATGCACCATCTTGTGAAATTAATGCATTGTGCATTATGGGACTTTTTGAGTGAATACAGTTTTAAAAAATGTAAATGTAAAACTAACTAAACTTAAGCTACAGAGGAAATGCTCACCTCAAGTTGTGTAGTGACGTGTTCTGTACTATTCAGTGAAGTAGTTGTACTGGTAGAAGCATTGCACTTATAGAAACTGGGAATACTTACAAATTCGATCAAGATTAAGACTCTGGCCAGAGTGCTTTTTGCTGGAATGTGAGGAGATTTAACAGTTCTAGGAAAGGATTTGGAACAATGGTTAAAAGCACTTAATGATCTAGTACATACATGAAAGTAGTAAAAGTACTGACATAATAGAGACCTGACACATAAACATTGAGAACAATCTCTTCAGGGATCCTTGAGAATGCTGTGTGTAGACTTTGCAATAAAAGGTGGTATAAGGCAAAAGAATGTTTTTTCCAAACTGTGTATTGTTGCAGCTGTTTAGGCTGATTGACTAAATATTCAAACTAAAGGATTTTTCTTTTTAAATTGTTTTCCACTTACACAACAGAGATATGACTTGTGGTAGGCTCCCAGACACTGACACTCTAGAAAGAATAAATTATGTGACCATTTTGGACAGAACAGTTAGCAGATATTTGGGATAGTCCAGCTTATTCTCAAAAAGAGGAGAAAATGTTCCAAGAGCCAGACATTTTTTAATGCACATTGGAGGGTTAAGAATGTCAAAAGTCCAGTTCCTTACACACAAGACCCAAATATCAAGAGATGAGTCCCAGTTTTTCAGCATTACGTGTCATTCATTCCTAGCTCACATAGTGGTGCCCCTCCAAAATCACCCAGTCCCTGTTTTTCTGCCAGTATCCCAGATATTTTACTATGCTTTTATTTACTGCAGTGATTTCAGAACATGTAAATGGATGGATACAATTAGCTGAGGAATCCTCTGGGAAGGATAAGGCTAGAACCTTGTTCTTGTTTCAGTTAAGGAAAGTGGTAGAATTCCTCCAGCTTCAACAGTGCAGAAGCAGCACATGATTGTCTCTGTTAGGCTTTGCAAAATCTTCATACAAAACAACAAGAAAAATAGAATTAATTAGCAGGTTTGATTTGAGTAAAAAAACAGGGTTCACCCATTATAACTTGGGAAAGAGGTGGACTGGCCACAATTACAGTTTATACCAGCAGAAGATTGGTCCTTGTGCACAGATGCTAATAACATAATGTTGCAGCAGTAGAAGCAGGGGGCAGAGAGGAATTCATAAGGTTAATTCTGACCATAACTCTCTCTGCAATATTGAATGGAAAATAATATTTGTCTGGAGGAAATGGACAAGCACACCGATCTGCTTCACAAAAGTAAAGATTATTTTCACACAGATAAAGATTATTAAGAAATGTTTCTTCAGGCCTTCAAATATGTAAAGAGAAATTCCACATACTTTCCATTACTCTAATCCTTCATGTTTTGATTAAGTCAATAATATCTTTCATAAATGACAAGTTAAGGAATTTGAGCTTGATTTTGTGACTACTTAGCCATATGTATGGATGTTTAAAATGCAAATGCAATTGCATGCCTAATATCTACATGCAGGCAATTACCTTAACAGATACATGGAGAGGATAATTATATCTGCAAATGTGCATAATTCACTGTGTCTGTGTATACAGTTATCTGATTTGTTCATGCAACTGCAGCAATTGTGCATGCATATACTTCTATGTCTAAATTATCTGAAAAAATTAGCCTCGTGTTTTTTGTGACTTCCTTTAATTTTATTATCTAGTTGAGCATTGTGTAAAACAATAAATATATAATTAAAATATCTTGCATTGTTAAATATTAATCCTTTCCATATGATTGTATTTTCCATATTCCAAACATAATACTTAACTTGAGACCATTGTTAAAATGTTGGGTATAAACAATGGCAGGCTCTGCTTGTTCTTTAAACTGGACAGCAATCTATTGTCCTGGATAGATGTTCACTAAGGCACACCCACAGAATCCAAACATAACCTATGAAAACAATCTGAATTTCGTAAACCTCATTTCCATACTAAAGAAATTGCAATTACAATTTTTGCCAGTGTCTTTCTTATTGATTTTTAATTTCAGCAAAATTAATTTTAATTTTAATTTCAACTAAATTAGAATGTGACAAAAGCATAAACAATTTTCAGTTAATTTGTGGCAGTGTGACATGTTAGGTGGAAGCTCTTCAGGGGTCACTTTTTTTTTTTTTTCCTGTGTGCATCCTAAGTTATGATTGTAAATAAGAATCTCATAAAGCTTTTATTCTGATAAACAAGAAATGGGAAATCGTATCCACAAAGCTCATTTTTGCTTTATGAGTTTGCAAAGCCACTGAATACACTCTCAGCACGGCATCTTTTGCTATTTTTTCTTCTAGGTGCTCTTTTCCTTTTAGCTAAACCTGAGGTACATGTTAAACATTGAAAACTCATTCAAGTGTAAACTGGTTCAAGTGTATCACTCTGTAAAACATAATGTATGTTTAGATTGTTTAGAAAGTGTGGCTAAAGGATTACTAGATATTTTGCTAAATAATTAATCTATTGTTCTGCAGTCAACCTGTAGATGCTTAGAATCACTTCCAGGCCATTATTTACACAGGTATTATTCATTAATAATTTCCTTGTTCTAATTTCTTTTTAAAAAGAAAATTCTCCATATTGAATGTGAGAAAGGAATTGATAGACAGGTGCTGATGCATTTATTTAAATTCTTATCCCACTCTCTCTTTTTTTTTGGTATTATAGTTAATACAATGCACTGATCACAACTAGAAATAACTTTCTAGAAAATGTTTTTTTTTTCTGAAGCCTCAGAATATCCTTAATGTAGGAGAAACCTAAAGCATGCGGAACACTAATATTAAAATAGAGAAAACAAAACTGTATTTGATTCTGTTGGTATACTAACATATGAGAGAAAGTAATTCATAGTTCTTGTCAGAGTCTAATTTAATCTATCATGCAGAAGATACAGTCTACTAGCAGGCAGAGACTGATCAAAATATATTGGTAGTTTGTGACTATGTATTTTTGATGGTAAATATTTTTCTGTTTGTTCATTCCAATGAACGCTAAAAGGACAGTACAAAAATTCCTTGCATACCATATCCTGGATGAGGTCCATGAAGTATTTAAGGCATATTAAAGCAGCTATTGTTAAACTTTTCCTTCATTTTCCTCTTTAGAGCCACAAATTGAGACCAGTAAGGAAGTTATCCAAAACACTTATCAATTTATTAACATTCCTTTGTTGCATAAGTCTTTACACATACACAAAGAAGTATGAATTACATTAGAACTCCAGTTAAGCATTTGAACATCTCAGCAGATTGGCGTTAGAGGAAAAATGAAAGAGAAACTTGAAATTGCTTGTGCTCACATATTTTAACTGTTAAAAAAATTCTTTAGCTATAACTACTCTGACTGCTGGTCAGTAGAAGTTTCATTACAGTTTTCTTCCAGATTCAGTTCACAAGTTTTTATTTAATTGCTATTCAGCTCCCATTCTCAATTTAAGTACATAAAATTTTATTCCCATTTGGCAAAGAAAAGTATGTGCGTGAAACCTTGACTAACTTCCTATGTAAAGGTGCAAATCTGAAGGAAACAAACTCAGTGTCTGCATCCACAGCTGTAATGTTTTTTAAGCTATTAAGAGATCTAGTTTGTAGTGTCACCTCAGACTAGTTTGAAATATTTCCAAGGAAGGCATGTTACATTTCAGTAACACAGGGAATCTGAAGGACTATAATTTTGTGCACCCACACAATTAAGGTTGATCTGGCTGACAAACTGATTCATGAATTATAGGTATTTGTCTAAACATTCATTAAAAAGTGAAGCAAAAAACCCCAAATGTGAATGGACAGTGCAAATGACTTTAATCCCAGTAAAAGCTACTCTCCATGTATATCTACACATTTCTTACTTTGCAAATAACTTTTCCCGTTTTCGTCTTTGCCACTAACCCTCCAGAATTCAAAAATTAACTGTTATTTCAGTAATTCTGCAATCTGTCCAGTCTGCTTTCAAGCATTTTAAGTATTCCAAATGTCCACAAAAGTGACTGAAGTTGCAAGATAAGAACTTTTTCAAAACAAAATGAAAAACATAAGTGAAATGAAATAACGTCCCTAATTGTTCTTCAGCTCAAGGCTTGACACTTCTGTGAAAGATAAGTATTAGGTAGAACAGATATTGTTGAAAACCATACAAGAAGAGCTGTAATTCAAAGATGTGTGTTATGCAAGACATCTAATGGGGCCTTCTGGTCTTGAAAATATAAATCCATGAGTATAAATCTCTAAAACATAAAATGAAATGTTGTCAAGGTTTTGCCAAAGCAAAATATTTTGTCACTTCTGCACAATGTCAACTGCAGCATTTTTCTAGAATATTACTCTCAAGGAGATAATGTTTTGTTTGTGGAAAGAAGTTATCATTTTAGCTGGTTAATGAAGCATTGTGTTTATAAGTGCTTCTTTTTGAGTAAGTTGTCAACCTGCTTTGCTTAAAGGGTTATAAAATTATTTATCCAGTGTGTAAATTCATGCTTCCAGGTATCTTCAAAATCTGTTTTCCTCATCACTATCTAGGAGAAAAAAAAAGGAGAGAAAGGAGGGCCTTGGGGACATTGCAAATGCTCTGTGGTATGCTTATTTGAAGTGTGAATGGACTTTGGCATGTTCTGGCCATTATCACGTATCTCATTTGCTTTTTTGACAGTATAAGGCAGGCAAGAATGCCAGAAATCTTTTCTGTCAATGCACATTACTCAGGCAGCCTGAATTCACACTGGAACAATATGGAGAGTTGTAACTAGATTTTGGAAAAATCTCAGGCTTAGATCACAGCTGGAACTAAGTAATACACCTAAAAAAAAGTGATGTGGCTAGTTGGGACACAGGTATAATAGCAATACATAAATTCAAGATATATGCAGTCTCCAATTTAATGCCATAAGGGTTAGGAAACCTAAGAACCCAGAAGTAAGATTTTAACATAGTGCCTGCCCAAAATATCTTGTATTTCATGCCGGTATTTGTATTTGTAGATAAATGTTCGTCTAGTTGAGCTGTCTTGACCGAGGTCTTTCTCTGGCTGGTGGATTCTGCATTAGGAGATGTCAGTCATCCTCTTTTGTGCCCCTGAATTCTATCTGAAATCTTGTGTTTCTCTCTGCAGTGATACAATTTCATTGGAAGTGGTGAGTGGCATTGAATCTTGCAGTTTGAGAGGCAAGCAGTGCCATCTCCACAAGCTCCTTCTCAGACTGCTATCAGAAAGAAGAGAGCTGGTTATCCTTGCCTGAGGAAAGACTTGGACACGTTTGTTCACGAATGACATTCAGATGGAAAGCCCAATGTTGCATCTAAGCAAGGGTCCGGGGAAAGGGTAGAATTTCATTCTTTACACTCTAGTATTTTTTTGTGACTAACTTAGTCCTCTGTTCTGCTCTCTGCACTGACTGTCGCGATCGTGTTCCTAGCTTATGTCCGACCTCAGCCTTCATGGTGTGTGTTGTACAGCCACCGTGGGGTGAATTCCAGGACCAAAGCCATGAACCAGAAATTAGCCACAAGTATACCCAAAGCCTTGAGTCATTTTGTGGCCCAAAGTCTTTCTGAGCACTGTTTGAAAGGTATTTTAATGACAGTCAGTTTCTAGGGTACTAATGTTTAAAGCCTTGGCTTACAATATAGCTGTTTTAAAGTACACATTTGTGTATTTATAACATCTAGTCTATCATACTTAAATAATCAAATATGACACATACATAATTTTCTAGAAATACTGTCTTTTTTAGGAAAATCTTAATCATTAAAAAAGATATTAGTATTGTGGGGGGACATAGTAGAGGTAAATATATTTGTGTGCAAAATTTGTCCCACTAAGGCAAGAACTACATGAGAAAATTGTGCTGATATTTTAAACTACAGAGTTTTATTGAAGACAAAGAAAGGTTATAGTTTCATCACTGTTAAGAATAATACTCAGAGGTCTTCTAAATCAGAGAAAATAATGAAAATACAAGCCTGACAATGGATCAATCACTTTCTTTTGACTACCAACAACCTCTGATCTCCAGTAGAGGAGACTGCAGATGCTGCTTCTTAGTGAGATATGATTTAAGACCTGTACTTTGTTAAGAATAAGACTGAAAACAATTTTTAGAATAGCAGTTGTGTTAACACTGGGCAGTAGATTTTCTGATGGTTGGATAATGGCATGTAAAAGCCCCCAGGAGCTGAAAGCAGGCATTTTTACAGTTTAAAGCAAAAAGGAGACACTTCTTCATGTATTTTACCTCAGTATGACAGATGGAGAGATTCTACCCAGCAGGGCATGTTCTATGCTGAATCAGGGGCATTGCTGAACCATATATTGCTTTTTTGAGTCAAACTGGTAATCCAGAGACGTGAACTGTTACAGAATGCACCTTTTCCCTTGTTACTTTCCTTCATTGACTTATCACTGCCAGTGTTAGAGGAGTGCCCATAATTTCTCATTTGAATTTTTCTGGGTTTAGTTTTTCACCACTGGATTAGACTCTCTTCAGTACATTTCTCCACCAGAAGGTTTTATACAATACATTCAAATCCCCTTTCAAGTCAGCTTTTTTATGAAGTAAACAGGTGGACATTTTGCAGTGTCTCACAGTGAGGCTTTTCCTTCTGACTTTATCTTTATGGCTTGTTTTCTGGATGATTTGTCAATGTCATTTTAAAAAAATAGCAATAAGAAAATGTCATGCTACATTTCAGTGCTAGCTTCAACTGACTATGCAGTCTTATAAATATGCTTTTTTTTTGCCATCACAGAAGAATGTTATGTAAACCACTGAGAATGCATGTCAAATTGCCCAGCAGCACTATCCAGCTGAATTTCAGCTTTCCAGGTTATAGTCCTTGATTCTGTAAATATAGTCTGCCTCTTTCTAGATTTTTCACTTTGCATTTAGTGATGTTTAAACACATTCTCTGCTTTTACTAAGCAATACAGGAATGCTTTATGTGCTTGTCTCAGTCCACTAATTGTCTGTGTTTCTCTGAATGACTTGCAAAACACATTACAATCAATACTGTGCTTAATTCTCGATCAATTACAGAAGTGCTGGATAACATACTGATCATCATTAAACTGGGATCTCATACTGAGATCTACTTACAACTGATTTATAATCTGTTCAATTTCCAACTTGCTGATATCATATAGAGTTCATTAAAAAAAACCCAACAAAGTGTTGTGCACTGTGAAGTTAAACCCTAATGCTCCTGACAGCTTATGTTATGCAATTCATAGGCAGATGGAAATAAAAAACTGAATGAAAAAGATCTTTGTCACTTTGCCTCAAAATGAACAGCTGAGAAATCATGCTGGTTTGACAAGACATACTTTCCAAATAACCATCTGACTGGCCTTAAGTAAATCCTTATCTCGCTTTTTTTTTTCAGTTGATTCCCACACCAGCTTTTCCATTACTCCTTTAGAATATAATAAAATACCTTACCTTAGGATTATATACTTTAAATTAGGCTTAAATCTTTGTTTACTTTCTGGAATGCATGGTACACTGTTTGATCTCCGTCAGTCATAAAGAAACATGGGATGATTGACACTTTCATACACTACTGATTTGAAAAAGAAGTTTTGAAAAGAAACGCTGGAAAAAAGTTTGAATTTACATTAAATGTTTTATTTTCCTTGTAAGAAAAGTTCTTCAATGTATTTCAGCTAATTTTTTAAAATTAGGGGTGGTTTTTTTTGTTTGGCAGATTATTGCCAAATATTTGCTATGGACAGTGCAAATCCAATTCCTATGGAATATAACAGCCAAAAATGTAGTATTGTTGGAGATACAAAACTATTAATGTGGTACTATAGTGGTTTCATATGGAAAAATATCATATATTGCTCTCCTCAAGCTGTAGCTTCACAATACATCAGCATCAGTGACAAGGACAGTTTAGAGCATTTCCAATGTCTTCATCCCCTCAGCTGTGCTAGCACAAGCTTTCTTGAAATTGAACTCTTGACTAAAATAGTGAACCAATGCAGGTCAAAAATGCCATAAAGGAAAAAACCTCTTATTTTCAAGCCAGGTACTTTCAGTGATCTTGGTGACAGTGCAGCCTGCGAGAAGTTATGTCACCTCAACTGTGGTGGTGTGAGGGCACACACATGAGCAGCTGGGACAGGGATGCAGGCTGGGAACTTCTTGCTCTTCCAATCTGGGTACTGCAAAACTGGCAACATTAAAGCAGTGTAACTTTTAGTGACAGTCAGTTATCAACCAGCAACATGGCAAATACCAGCTACACACATTTCAGAGCAGGATTTGCCTCAATTTCTGAGAAGGGAATTTGTGTTTGAATTACTACTGTAGATGAGCTGCCATGCCTGGGTGCAGAATGTAGAGATTTGCATTCAGCTGTGACACAGCAAAGGAGCAGCACAAGTCTTTCTATTCACCTGTATTATTTAAATCATTCAGGTCATAAAGTGTCTCAGGCAACATCCTCAGCTATTCTTCTAAGTTAGCAGCATCATACAGTGTAAATTCTAAATGCAGTGTGAATTTGGCAGCATTGAATAAATATAGTTTAAAATGCATATATAAAGAACTTAAGATCTGATTCCATATCTTTCTAATTTTCTATGTAGCTGTAAAAGCAAAAGTTCTTAGTTTAACTAAAGTAATTTGTATTTATCTAAAAACTATCCTAAGTATACATAGTTTGTACATAAGCCAGTGTACATG
>VYZX01028399.1:0-26192 GCA_013401335.1 Brachypteracias leptosomus | reverse complement strand
TAAGAAGATAGTGTTTAAAGTAAAAACCCAGGATCAGAACTCATGTTGGATTATATCCAAGTTATCCATTCCTACTTCAAAGCATCCATATTTTACTTAATGTATTTTCAAATTAGACAGCTTTTTGAATTCTCAGATTTCAAAATGTAAAATCTTTGTCCAAAAGTTGTGGTACTAATTCCACTTAATCAAATCACACCTGTATGTATTGCAAGATAGATTTTATCCCCCCCGTCATGTAACCCAAGAAATAAATAATTCATCTAATTGGTGGCTTACCCTAAGAAGCCACTTTGTAGCCACCAGTTTACAATACTACAATCGCCCATTGAATTGATATGCGAGACACTTTTTTTTTTTCACTTGTTCAAAACACTTACATGTGAACTAGTATAAATATATATATTTTCCTTTATTTTACCAGGCTTCATCACATAATTCTTCAGTGATATTAACTACAGTGTCAGAACGATTAATTATAACTAGTCTTCTACCTCTCTGTCTTTAGTTTTATACAGTACTATTATGGTACCTTTTTCCATAATGAAATATCTTTATCTCACCTTATATGAATTCAGCCACCTATCCTGCTTTCGATTATATTGTAAATATTAAAAATTAAATGGAGACTTGAGACAATTTTTAAACCATGCATATTGCATTTATTTATGTACAAAATAGAGCCACTTCAGTGATAACTGGCAGAGACACGTGTAGCATTGAGCAAACTTCAGCAACATAGTTTTTTCACTTCATTATGTGTTTGATTTTTTCTTCGGTTGAGGTAATTTACTATCCATTTTCTCCCTATTGGTTGCCAACCTGTTTGCTTATGTGAAACACTATAAATACTGCCTCAGCAGGTTACCATAGCAGTTGTTCTATTTTTATGTGTATAATAAAAGAATGATGAGATTATAAAACTACCATATAAAAACCATTTGAAGGACAAGTGTCTGAGATGTATGATCAGAAATAAGTAAGGATTCATGCTTCCTATACTTTTTATGCTGCTTAATTACACTACTGATCCTAATTTTAACCATCTTTGAGTTTACTAATAACTTCATTAAAATGCTGTCCATTAGAAGAAAGCACACTGACTTTCATAGTGGGCCCCAATGGTTTTGTTTCCATCCCCACGCCTCTTCAAACCTCTGACTGAAAGTATGGGATCTGTAGTTTCAAAAGTGTTGTATATAAACGACTGAATTTTTCTGCAGAAGTAGCTAGGTGGGGTGGTTGCTGCCTAAAGCTCTGACTAACACTGTGGTGACTTATGTGACAGTTCTGTCGACTTCAAGGC
Source organism: Brachypteracias leptosomus (assembly GCA_013401335.1). Lineage (NCBI taxonomy): Eukaryota > Metazoa > Chordata > Aves > Coraciiformes > Brachypteraciidae > Brachypteracias > Brachypteracias leptosomus. The sequence goes on along the minus strand of VYZX01028399.1, from coordinate 24,886 downwards.
CACTTGAAGTCAATGGGAATAGTCACTGTGTGTAAAGACAAAATACAGATTCTTGCAGCATCACAAAGTAGTTTAATATGAAGAAAGGACTGCATTGTCAAATGGAAAACACAAACATTAAAATGTTACTATCCTGGAAAGAGAGTATCTGAAGCCAGAAACAATTAACTTAGTATAGCTGATGATTATTTTAATAATTTTTCTAAGTTAAGAGAATCTCAGCCAATGGTCATTATGGAATCTTAAGCAGGAATATTAAACTATGCACATATGTATCATGTGAAATATATGAATAAATTTACTTTTCACTTTTGGGTATTTTCCAGTTAGATTATTGTAGGAAGATTATTACACTCTTCCTAGACAAAGTGAGGCACTGGGACAGTTTTTGATATTGATCTAGGAAAAGTCTACACTCATCTAGAGAAACATAGTGGGGTGTCACTGCACCTGAAATGAAGTCAATTGGGCATCAGTATATTTTGAGACAACGGTACAAAGATAAAGCAACACCTACAGCAAAATCCAAATGTGGAAACACCACACTTGCTCAAGGAGGGTGATAGCGCTAAAGTTTAATCCAGGAGTTTGCTGTCCACTTCAGCATGAATTTTTGTCTTTATGGTACTGCCGTGGAATTGGATAAGAGATTTTAAAGTTTTACCATTCACACAATGATAATAATTTTCTTGGACTTTAATATCAGAAGAGACCATTTCATCATCTAGCTATGCTGCCCATATGAGACCATAGTATTTTCTCTGGCTCTTCCTTCAAGAGTAGTAGCTATGTATTATGTAGCGAACACCTTTTAGAATTGCAGACAATCTTGATTTTTCATATCACATATTTGTATCTTCTTTCTATTGATTGCATCTTACTTAAGCTTCCCTCCTCATTGCTGGCCTCTGAACAGTGGCCTTCACTAAGGCTGAAGGCTTCTGCACCTCCACACTGGACTGTAATAGCTCACATTTTTGTGTTTCTACTTTTATTCTTCCTGTTGATCTGCTTCAAAATTTTCTTTTTTGTAAAACTTCTCCTTTTCAGGGGGTAAATATTGAAATATGGATCAGAATTTTAGTCTGCTCAAGTTGTGATCAGTGTTGTTCACCACACAATATGCTTTAGTTTTTCAAGCAGGTCGCAGTTATCACAATGAGTTTCATACAGAAGCAACAATATCCCTTGCAAAAATTTCAGGAATAGTCAAAGCAGCAGTGTTTCAGGTAGCAAAAATTTTGTTTCTCTCTGACAATAGAGTTCCTTAAAGTAACATGTATATATATATATATTTCCTTTTTGCATATACTTCATATAAGTGTATATGGACATGATTGTCCCGTTTTCTTATACAAATGAACAGGTGAAAGTAAGCACTGAATCTGAACCCATTTAATGTTTTACCTGTTTGAACATGCCCATAAGCATTGCTTTTGAGCTGTCAGTGACAACTCCCTGATTTTCCTCCCTCCTTTTGTCATCTAATCTCTTCTAAATAGTTGAAGCAGAGGTTTCTAACTTTTTAATTATGCAAAGTTTCCCAGCAAGATTAAGTAGTATTTTGTGAATTTATAACAACGAGCGAGCAATTCTACTTACCTGTTTATTATATTAGTGGATAGGCATCTAGAACAGTTGGGGGATTTTGTTGGTTTGCTTGTGTGTTTTTGAGGTTCCTCTCAATGAACCTAACATTTGGGTGAAATGCTAAGGTTAAGAAGCTGACTGATAACAATGAGGGCACAGCAGTTAATGAGCTACGTGCTAGAGTCACTCACCTTCCAGAGAGGCTGGACACACGCCAAAGCTTCTAGAGTTGCAAAATCTTCCTGAAACTGTTACTGAAACTCAATAATACAAACCAGCAAACACTCAATAGCACCTGTTTCTAGCAGTTCTTTACTTTTCCTTGCAGACACATCTAAAGTCAGCTGTGGGAGGAACAAGTATCTTAGTATACAGTATTTGGGTCAGTGCATTGAAATGTGACTGCCATGAAATTGAGAAATATTAAAAACAAGAGAAAAAGGATGAACTGTAGCATAGATGCCTGATTATCTCCAGGCATTTTGGTGATCATGTTCTGGACAAATTTCAGGAATCTTTCCTCAGCAGTAAAAGCAGAAGCCTTGAGGAAATGATTATCAAAAGATGGTTTCATAACAGTGAGGTATTATACAGCAGGAGAACTTTTCAAATATATGAACCTTGTTAAAAATACCTCATTGTGGACTGGAAAAGGATGCTTAGTGTTTCTTATTGTCTTTTGCTCACTAATGTGACATATCCATGTAAGACATTTACAGACTAAAATATATTAAAAATCAGAAAACAGGAAATTAACCTCATTCTGCCATTATTTTGAAATGTTTTAAGCTCAGGAAATAAACCTGGGAAGAAAAAAGTATTCCAATTAAAAATGTTGAGTATTTGTCATTTTACCTTTTAACTCTCCAACCTCATTTAGAGGTCAGTATCTATAAATTTGTAAGAAGGCAGCATCTTATACCTGTTTCATGTAAAAATGAAATTACTTTCAATAATAATTATTTTCAGTAATAATAGAGATTTTTTATGTTACTAGTCTCAACTGTTTACAAAGTTATTGAAAGGGTTAAGTAGCATGCTATCAGTCACGCATACAAAATTTGGAGTGAGAGGAAACAAGTGGATTTGAGGTTGTTCTCCTTCAGTTCATTCAAGGTTCACTGAACAGGAAAGTGAATTTTTATTATCACTTCCTGTGAAAAGAGCCGTTGACAGGACCCATCAGGGAACTGCCAGAAACCTCAAGAGTTTTGAGTATGAAGCCCAGAGTCCCCTGCAAAGTTTCCATGACAACACACTCATTAAAATAAAAGGAAATTGTGCCTGATATTTACAGCTTTCAGCATACGGTCGAAAGCTTTGCATCTCAGATTTCCAAACTATTTACACCTGGGACCCAAGAAAGCAGGCTGTCAAGAAATAAAGGGTAGTTGTAACATTCAGCTGAGAAAGTGGAAAGGTTGTTCACAGGTTAGATTTCAGCATCCTTGAATTGTAGTGAACATTTTTTCTATCTCTTCCCATGGTGTGCTAAAGGGTGAAATGGACTAATATAAGGCTGGAAACAGTCTTAAGGGAGGTTTTTAGTGAAAGATGTTTTACTGAAGGCAGAGATATTCTTCCAAGAAAAGTACCTCTGAAAGTAGTCAAATGAAATCTATTTAGTTACTACTATCTAAATCACAAAAGATAAATCATAACTGATACTTCCTCAGGCTTAGTAGCAATCACCTACATTGTGGGAGAGAACTGCAGGGATGAAGAGAGACAATAACAACGGAGGTTGTTTACTTGAAGTACTGAGGTCTCCGTGAGCTCTTTGCTTTAGTTTTACCCAGTCTTTATAGTACCCTTTTCCACTCTCTTAATTTGCAATCATTTTGGCTCTCTCTGTGTGGCTTCTATACTGAGTCGTTTGGGGTTTTTTTTTCATATGGGAGTTAAGAAGGCTTGAAAGGGGATAAAATAACTCAATGGAAAAGAACAGGGCTGCTAGCGTAAGGTCAATAAGAGAACTTGAATGTTTTGTCTGACCTAGGCCAATAACGGCTCTTGTTGGCCCTGATTCTTCCATTTCTGCAATTATGCAAGAGATCAGACTATATAATTACTGTGGTTTATGAATCTCATCCTGGTGAATCTCATAGTGTTCGGTGAACAAAGCTTCAGGTCACTGTACTGCATGCCAGGGTAATTGAGTACATTGCTCTTCATAAATATTATCAGAGTTAAAGAAAAATAGAACACCTTACGAAAATGCACAAGCACAAGTAAATATACTTCAAATTACATAGTTGCCCAACATATTCATTAAGTATACATTATAATGAGCCTTCACCTTCCCTGATTTTACAGGTGTCTTTGGGCAGGCTGCTTGCCCAAACAGGTATCAAATTACACTGCATAAATAATGTCTTAGATGAGCGTCAGTGAGATGTGTAAGCTGCTCAGGAGGATATGTTTATGGATGTGATTATGTCACTATTAGCCTGTTTATAGGTTCAGATTTGGTAAATTGCCTGTGAAGTCAGACAGTTAGACTCTTCTTTTTCCCCTGGTCTCAGGGCTTATACTTTGACTTCCTTTTAGAACTGATCAAGTACAGCAGTTTTTGTTTTCTTTTTGCTCCTGGTCACATGTATTAAGACAGAGCTTAGCAAGCAATCACTATCTTGGCCTCTGAGGTGTTACCAGTTATGTACCCTCAGAGACAGGGACACCTTTTGCTGTCTCTCCAATGCATCAAATTTAGTAATTCCCACAAGCAATCCTTGAAGGAAACATACAGTTTCTCACATTCATGCCTGTAGCTTGTAGTCTTCTCTTGCTACCTGTAGCTCGTTTTATTCATGTTATAAGTGATTGCTTTCATTTCTGTGGCTTTCATAGTCAGTCTTCTTTCCTTGCACACTATCGCAACCCTCTCTCACACTCAACTTCCCAGAAATCCCAGCTCTACTGTTTTGGTTACTAGGTTGGTCAAACTTTTGTAAAATCTGCACAAGTTGTTGCAGTTTAGTCCGCACACTGTGTTCCTTATGGGAGGAAGGTAGAAGTCCTAGCCTCAGGATGGTCTTTTTCTTACCTGCATACTGGCTTTGAATGAAATCACTCTGGCAGGACCCCTGTACAGACACAGTCCCCAGTAACAAGCCAATGGACTCTAGTCCTCCTTGTCGAAGTGTACTCCTGCACTGTTTCTCTAGCAAGCTCCACACTTTTAGCATGCTACCTTCCTGCGGGAGGAGGCTGAGCAGCACCAGTGCTCTCCTCTTGTTTTCACTAGGTACTTCATCAGCCTAGGAATACATGTTTCCAGAGCTTGAACAGGTCTCCTTGCCTTGTCTTCTTCTGGAGAGGAGCACATTAGAGATATCTGTAGGGTTCAGGTCATTATCTTTTCGGTTTCACGTTTTAGATAAATTTTTGCTTGTCTTTGGCAAATGGTAACTCTGTGGTATACTACCTGCAATCTTGTCTGATTTGGAACAGTAAAAAATATATAAATCTTCTTATTGTCTAAAGACTGTGCCTTCTTTTCCTTCTCTTGCCTAAAGCTTGCTTTTACACTTTAAGTCATTATTTTACCCATAAGTTCCTTGAGTTTTACACTGGCAATTTGCTTTACCCTCTGTATTTACAGGTAATGTTGATCAAACTAATTTTCTCGGTTTCACCACCTATATACAGTTAGACCACAAAACATATTTACTGTATCAACCAGACAGAACTAGCACATATGTCACTCTTTCTTCCAGACATACAAGTGTGGCCCTTTGGTCTCAGGCAGGTAATATGAGGCAAGGGTACACTAAAAGCTGTTGTGAGTGATATAAGAGTCAACCAGTTCATAAAATCCAACTGAAATCCCAAAGCGTCCTACAAATCAGGTCTCACAAATCAACAAATAGCCCTTTCTCAGAGAAGAGATCCTTGGTAATGTCATTCCATTTCTAGGCCTTATACACAATAAGTTCTATATCAGGACTTTCTGCTTCATTTCCAGTCTTGGCTGATCTCTAACAAAGTTTCTGACAATAATTCTTATAGAAACTAAAAGTCCTGTAACCCTTTGCTGGAGTTTTTCCCCACCTGTAATTGAAAAGCAACATCAACCTCTTCATCTTTCAGTCCTAAGAAATATATCCTTGAGATACGCTAGAAAATAATAGGAACTGAGCTTGGAAAGACTAAAAAAAGTGATGAAAGATAGAGTGGGAAATGAGGTAGTGGCCATCTGAAGAGCAAGGAGATCTTGATAATTAGTATCCTTTTTATGACTCTAATTTTACTGAGATTCAGTAGGATATTTAGAAGAAATTAACTAAAATATTTGGTAAGCTGTGTCAAACATTCAAATGGTGTTGAAAATATCAGAAAGACTGTCAGTGTTTCTTTAAACATTCTTTAAGTGCTTTTCAACACAGCACCCACTGACCATGCTGAGGAGAGAATAAAACATAAGAAAACCAGCCATAATTTAGTAAGAGAAAGAGAACTTTGGTACATGAGGCCTTTTAATACAGTTTAGGCTTTTTAAAATTACTATTTTCAGGTGAAACTGTTAAGTGTCCCTTGGAAAATATTTTTACAAGTAACTTCCAGCAGTGCTAGTACTAAAATACCAATATTTTCCTCTTACAGTGATTCCATTGTCTTGATGGTGTAATTCAGTGAAGACTGAGTTGTTGTTTCCCCAGATTCATACATCAGTCTTGTGAAAATACTTCACACACTGGAACAGAAGTTAGAAAACTCTGAAAGATGACAACTTAGGGAAGGGATTCACTGGCAGTATTACTGTGAGTGTTACAGATGTTGATAGCAACTTGAGCTCCAGTGCCATGCTGTTTGCTGTGTACTCTTGAAAGCATCACCCACTTCATGGTACTGGAGGAAATTCAGGAATGTACACAGAGTGGTTTAATAGGTTTTATACAAACTTGAAAGATTAAGAGTTCACAAAGATCCTGGATAAATTCTATTCCAAGCACTCTCATGGTGCTGTGGGAGGTCAATAGGTATGGCAAATATTAGCTAATTTGCAGCAATAGACCTGCCATACTGACTTCCAGCAGACTTATAGGAGAAATGTAGTGGGTGTCTGCAAGGTCAGGTGCCCCTTTGCCAGCATTTTTGGAAGATTCCCTGTTTGTCAGCCAATACAGTCATCTAACTCCTCTGGGATTTGAGCTTTCTTGCATCATGTGCCAACACTTAGCCAGTCAATAGCTTCTAATTAGCCTTTTCACATACTAAAGGCACACAAATCTCAGAGATCAACCACATGCCCCACAGGTTCTGCTCTTGCCTCTGTGTATAGCAGGTTCTAATAAAAACATCTGCTCCTCCTATTCTTTTCTCCCTTCTCTAGCACTAAGCTGTCCACAGAAGTCTGTGAAGTGATTTGAGTTTGGGATCTGGAATTTTTGCCCCACAGAGTGAATAAAAGCATATGAGTGATGAGGATCAAAGGGGTCTCACCATGAATGAAGTGAGATTACATACACTTCATGCACAGAAATCCATCCATATTATCTTCAGTTCTCTTCTAGGGTGTGGTAGATGCGTGTCAGTGTATTTTTCTAGGATATATTTTATAGAGTGCTGATCAGGCTGATGGACAAATGACTTATTTTCTTGGTAAGATCTGCCCATTTTAAACTGTTGTCTCCGTTTAGGACTCAGGGCAACCCCCACAGAGCAGAATTAGTTTCACCCCTCTTCCCCCTCCCCTCTTCCCTCCCAGCGGAGGAAGAAAGGCCTCACACAAAATTGGAAAATTAAGATCACAACTTTTAACAGGGAGTAACAAAAGGGATATCAGAGGAAGGGAAATATACAGAAGTAACAAGGGAAGGTATATATACAAATATATACAACACCGATCCTCGGATGCCACTGGATTTCTCCCGAGCCACGTGGAGTTGTAGCAGCCACAGAGCTGTCCGGAGCCAGCAGCAAATTCCAGCGAGGAGGGGGCGAGCGGAACTTCCTGTGTCCTTTATATAGAGTGTGGCAGGAAGGGGGGTGGAATAGCCGCTCCACCTGTCCCTCCCCTTCCCCAAACCTTAAACCACAACAACTGTAAAGTGGTTAGGAATGCCATCCAGATATGCTTGTGGATAATGCATGATTGATTATAAGATCTAATAAAATCCTCATGTTATAAGGATATTAGTAAGGGAGACCCCTCCAAGGGCTTAATGTAAAAGGAGTAGGGGGCTGTGTATATAGGGAGCTTTGTATGTGTTAGAAAAACTGAGACAGGTTCTCTTTGGTGTCCTCTACTCATACGTATGCTGTGTTGGAAAAACTTTCCTGTTGCTCCCACAACTTCACTGCAGTAATAGCCATTTGATTCAGTTTATTGGAGGAGTGGGTGACCAGTGACAAGTGATGTTCCGCAGGGATTGGTATGGAGACTGGTGGTGTTTAACATCTTTGTCAGTGACATGGACAGTGACATTGAGTGCACCCTCAGCAAGTTTGCAGATAACACCAAACTGTGTGGTGTGGTCAACACACTGGAGGGAAGGAATGCCATCCAGAGGGACCTGGACAGGCTGGAGAGGTGGGCTCATACCAATGTCGTGAAGTTCAACACGGCCAAGTGCAAGGTCATGCACCTGTGTTGGGGCAGTTCCAAGCACAAATACAGGCTGGGCGGAGCATGAATTGAAAGTAGTCCTGAGGAGAAATACTTGGGGCTGCTGGTTGATGAAAAACTCAATATGAGCCAACAATGCATAATTGCAGCCCCAAAAGCCAGCCATATACTGGGCTGCATCCAAACAAGTGTGTCCAACAGGTCAAAGGAGGTGATTCTGCTCCTCTACTCCACTCTCGTGAGACCCTGCCTGGAGTATTGCATCCAGTTCTGGAGTCTGCAACACAAGAAAGACATGGACCTGTTGGAGCAGGTCTAGAGGAAGGCCACAAAGATGATCCGAGGGCTGGAATGCGTCTCCTATGAGGACAGGCTGAGAGAGTTGGGGTTGTTCAGCCTAGAGAAGAGAAGGCTTCAGGAAGACTTCATTGTGTCCTTCTGGTATCTGAAGGGAGACTACAAGAAAACTGGGGAGGGACTTTTTATAAGGGCTTGTAACGATAGGACAGGATGTAATAGGTTAAAACTGGAAGAGGGTAGATTTAGATTAGAAATTAGGAAGAAGTTCTTCACTGTGGGGGTGATGAGACACTGGAACAGGTTGCCCAGGGAAGTTGTGGATGCTCCATCCCTGGAGGTGTTCAAGACCAGATTGAATGGGACCTTGTGCAACCTCATCTAATGGAAAGTGTACCTGCACGTGGCAGGAGTGTTGGAACTAGATGATCTTTAAGATCCTTTCCAACCCAAACCATTCTATGATTCTATGACCTATCTCCTACGTTGCTGGATTTGAAATGGAGATGATGGTTGCAGAAGGGAGTGTGTTTAGCATCATTACCTTGGGAGGGAAATTTTGGGGCTAGTATATTGTGTCCAAATGTTCAACAGAAACTATAAAACTCTATTTTTGCATGAATTTGTTTGTGAGTGTATAATGTTCTGGTGTGTTTTCATAAGAAATTGTTGAAAGTTTTGCTGAAAAAATGTATAGAAGAACTTTGCAGCACCAACCATACAGTTCTGGCTCACACAGAACATATGTTAGTACAGCTTAGAAAGAGCACTGTTCAGAGGAATCAAAGTGATTAGGAGCTGGATATTAAGTTCCAATGCATAACTCCAGAAATTCCATCATTAATATTTTGCATTAAAAATACTACCACTATTGTCTCCTGTTTCTGTTATAAAACCATAAAGGTCTGGGGTTTGTTTATCATATTTTTCTTTCTCTATTTTATTTCTTTTTTCTCTTTGTGTGTGAACTTAAGACCTAACTAAACATTTATTCACAGATGGGGACTTGTGCATGTCATTTTCAACACATAGCATTGTGCAAGCACTGTGAAGAAAAGTAGTCTCTCTCCTTACATTATTTATGGCTTTCTCATGCAGAGAGGTGAGACACATTAAACGGTTCAATAACTGTCTTCTATTTAATTGTGTCAGCAAGAAAAGTCTATTCTTTCCTGTACTTTCCATTCCCTGGCTCTCTGGTTTCCTTCTGGCTGTCTTTGATCTGTAAAGACACAGTCCTGTCTTACTGAAATTGTATCTTCAGCAGGGATAGTAGATGAATTGGATCAGATAAAATAAAACCTGATCTGCACACAACCCTAAAACCCAAGCTGAATCAGAATGCAATAGCTCCAACTGCCACCAGTGGCTCTTTGACCTTCAAGATCAATGCAGTGAAGAACTTATTATGTACCTAAATTACATGGCTGTCATTGTTACTTAAGCACGTTTGAAAGTATAAACATACACAAAGTAGTTTATTAAATTTCCCATAGACCTGGAAACTCAGAGTAAAACCAGCCATGAAAATGTATAGCAGATAAATCAGAATTCACACAGCTTGGAGGAAGATCAACAGTAAAAACATTTAAAATCTCCTCTGATATATTTGCTACTAGGGCCACAATCCTTGGAAAAAATCCCATTCCTTTGGTTTCTCCCTAATGAAACAACCTTTTTCCTGGACAGTACCATATTGCAGTAAGTAGCCTACATCTTATCATTAACATAGTACTGCAATCATTAATTATTATCTTTTATTTGAGACAAAATTATATTTTTCTGTGAATAATTCCAGTGCTATATTAGCTGGGGAAAACAGCCGCTGTATGTGACTGCACCCATCCTACTTTTTGCATAGTGAAGAGGTCCCTAGATTTGGGTGTGGCGAGTGGTACGGCCTTCAGTGCTACCCCACTGAAGGGATTCCTCCAGCAGTGCCCCATCATAGATGTCCTTACAGGTGGACAGGAGTAAGATGACAGTGACTCAGTGATTCTGGCTCCACAGCAGCTGATGTGTGATTGAAAAAGCTGCTCCAAGAACCAGACATGCTGGCAGCCACCTGCCCACTGAAACCTGGGGTGGCTGGCTGATCATCAAGTCACCCTGAGGGGAATGTTTCCAAGGTCTGCCTGCTCCCTATGTGCACTCAGGCATGTAATCCCGTGTGCCCCCAGGACCTGCCCTGCCATGCTACAGGCAGTCTTGCAGACACACTGGTTCACAGCAGGAGGAGTAGGCCTGCGGGCAGGCTGAGGACTAATTTTGGCCAGAAGCGGAAAAGATAAAGCGTATACCAAATGTTAAACCACCAGTTTTGTGATAGGCTTCTTTGCTTTTCTTAGGCTGGAGCTCAATGGCTGGTGAAAGTTATTGTAGTGCTCTGCCATTCAGTAAATCTCCATTCTGCTTATCCTACTCTAACTGTAATTTCACTTTATTTCAGAAGAACAGACATATGTGCTGCTAAATGTTTCTCTTTCCAGCAGCCAAATGCCAAGGTTTTAGTTAAATAAACTCGTCAGTGTGTAGAATTCTTTTTTTTTTTTTTTATGAAAAAGAACAGAGTATGACAAATAAAATATAAGAATAGTTTGAATAGAAAAAAGTGTAATTTTATATTGCTTCATTTGACAAATATTTTAAACCTCCCCATGTTTGTGTTTATAGAACTTGTTAACCAATCTGACACTTATAATAATAATTATAGTAATGATAATAACTAAAATCATTGTACTATGAAATGAGCAGCAGGGAAAAAGGCTGTGCTAACCATAATCACCAGTATAGACAACCACCAGAGCACGTAATCTAGCATATCACTGAAAAAATTACTGTAACACTATGCTTGGATCAATAACACAAATTCTTTGGTACTCTCATAAGTGAAAAGAATGAGAGCAATTACTGCCATTGCTTGAAATAATTGATCAGTTACTTTAAAAAAAGTGTCAAATAATTTTAAAATCTAAAATGTGCCTTTGTGTCATGGGTTCTTTGAACTTGTAATGAGTCATTAAAATTTGAGGTATATCTTCAGTTGGTTTAAATAAATATAACTCAATTGAAGTCAATGTCATCATGTCATTTTGGATCTAGGTCTACTTCAGTTTTGATAGTGAAGTCTAGAAGACCTCACTAAGTGGGTGTGTCACTTCATCTTTGCTGGTAGCTGTTCTCTTGATATTGTTTGGCTTACTGATTAACAGGGCAAGTTTGAAGATTCAGAAAGGCCTCTGAAATCAGGAAAAAAGTGCCAAATGGTTGCAACAAAATGAAAAATAATAGAAAAGAAGTAGCATAAATGAAAGAGAGAAGGGGAGTGGAGGTGAGAGCTCACTTAAGGCAAGGTTTTCTAAGGCATCTTGGTATATACCTATTTAAATAGCAATGTAATTTTTCAAACAAAGTACATCTTTTGGAGTGGTCACATTAGTAAGAACATCTATCTGGACTCCATGCTGGGCCATGGTGTGGCAGAGGTTAGGGCTGAATGAACTCTGACACGTCACTGCAAGTCCACTGGCAGGCCAGTTTGGAGAGATGCTGACTCTCTTTTCTCGCTCTTTTTTTGTGGGCAGGAAAAAATTTGGTAGCACTTGGCCTGAGGATACAACTGTGTCTGGGGCTCAGGCAGAATGGGAATGAGGCAGCACCTGCAATTTAAACAGCTGTGATAATTAAATGCCTTTCAAGTTTAAGCAGTACCTGAGCAGTGGCCTATGGATTTAAACTCTGGGATTATGTTCTAAAGTCCCTTTGTGGATCATGTCCCAGAGATCTTTGAAAAACCTATACATGGCCTGATTCCCTTCAGCAAGATTGTACTTAGGTTTGGTTTGGAGCTTTGGGACCCATAAAATAAAAAATAAATGCCTTAGGTGAAGATAATTTACTAACTATTCCAATATGCTCATGTACCTTCTTTATACAAGGGTAATATTCATCCAAAATAGTGTTTTATTTTAAAGAAACATGTGTGTTTAAATGTCTTACACAACTTCAATATTTTCAGCTACTGCTTGTTATATATCTTTAATATGTCTATTGATCAGGCCAAGTTGGTAAAACAGTTAAACTTAAAAGACAAGTGATTCAAGATCATCAATTGGGAAAGTTGATTTTTAACAAATTTTCACAATGAATTATAATGAAGATTATGATAAGTTGTATCAGTTACAAATCAGAACCTATGTTTTTCAGTAATTTCTATGACTTTCTATGAGTTTCCTAGATCCTATATAAGTATAATAATACAATGTTTAACCTTTAATAGCTTTGTCAAGAAGAGTTCCTATTAGCAGGGTTTCCATACTATAAGAAACTTGTCACAATGGGAGGTGGATTAGATATAAACTGAAAGAGTCTTCCATCTATGTAAAAAGACACCAAACTCTGTCACTCTGCTTTTCTGTAATATAGAATACAAAAGAGGTAGAAGTCAATGGTAATTTTGTATCAAAAAGGACTTACCTATGTATACATTACCAAGGCAGCAAAATAAAGCTGTAGGGGATTCTTTACAGTAATTGTATTAGTTGTGTAATAATAGCAACAAAAATATCATTAACAGTATTACAACAGAGCCAAAAACCATATTCTTTCAGGCATATTGGTTCTAAATGTTTAGCAGAAGAGTGTTTCTCTGTTTTGCATTTTTCACAAGCAAACAAATTGACAAAGACTAGAATGGGAAACAGGTGAAATGAGTTGTTTATGATTACAAAACAAATCAGTGGCACAAGCCAAGAATAAGACAGCCAGTCCTCTGGCTTACAGACTTCTTTTCATATTGTCCATCATAATAATAGCATAAAATGAATAAAATGAAGTAGTAGAATTAAAGTTAAGCTAGTATTTATTGAGCACTCTTATCAAATTATGCATATATTTTAACCTCATGTTACGTATTTATTCTAAATGTAAAAAACCACTTTTCGTTTGCTTTATATTTGAATCTTGATTCTGTTATTGGAAACACTGGAAATAACAAGACTATGCTGAGGGCTGTTCTCAGTCGGTTAGATCGAAGATTGCATTCATAGAACTTTTACTGATATATTAGATAGGATTCTGAACCCTGATGTTCACCTCTCACTGCTTTATTATCAGAATGCACCAGTAAGTGAAGAAGAAAAGAAACAACAGCAATAAAAGATTAAGTCACTTACTGATCTAAGGAGAAACAAATTGTTCTGTAAGCAGTCAACCTAAAAAAGTGTGGTTTCTTGCTGATTTGTATCCTTTGAAGATTCTCTGTTGGTACTGAACTTTTCCAAATCCTATTATATTCCTATATTATCTTCCCCCCTTCCTATTCCTTCCAGACTCATCTAAAGCTATGCATTAGCTGATCAGGAAGCTGGTTGGTGGCAAACAAAACATATGATAGCAAGTTGCCTTTACGTTTTCCTCAGTGAGAGCTGAAATTGGGGTTAATTTCCCATACTTAGTTAACAATTTTCACAAAACTTGTTGAAGTATGACTTTGTGACTTTTATCCCTCTGTCAAACTCAACTAAAATTGCCCAGTGGGTTCAACAGTCATTGTAGACAGTTGGAGAGATGTCTGCCTGAACAACACAATCACATCATGATTATTTCTTTAGGAAAATATGGTAGAAAATATATTTAACAGATATTGGTTTATTTTGGCATTTTCACAATTAATTTCTTGGTTTAATTTTGCAAACGTGAATCACAAATGTGTGGTGATTGATCACTATTCTTGTGGAAGAGTTTGGTTTCATCTTATTCAGGCACTAGAAGGTCAATATGGTTTTGATTTTGCAAACTAATATCTGGGGTGATTCAAATCCAGTTGTTATATTTTGCAAAACACTAATGTTTACTTAACTCATGATTACTGAAAAAATTATGAAAAAACTAAATACCTTTATTTTGTAGAGACAATAGCTTAACTGTATTAACTGTAGCATGAACAGTTAAGTAACCAAGAACAAAAAGCATAGTTTTTCAGCTTGGTTTCCTGTTTATCACTTAAAAATAAATGTGAACCGTGGATCAAATATTTTTTTCCAGTTCTTTCATTTTCATTATTTTTTTGAATGTCTGGAATTTATCTCAGAACCAAATGTGCTAAAATAACGAGGGGATGATATTTGACTGGTGTTCAAGCCTGAGCCTTTATGAGAACACTACATGACAGTTCCAGCCTGAATTTGCCAAACTGACACTTATTGGTCTCAAGTTCTGAAAAATATATAAAATACTGTTAGTTTCCAGGATGGGTGGGCTGGGGGGGAGCAAGGAAGTGGGAAGTGGGGGGACACTTAATGGAAGTGGCATTGTGAAATATCATTGCTTTTGGAAAAAATGGGAATCCACAGAACACAGGAAAATAGAGACTGAATATAATGTCATATTTACTAGCAATAGACCTGTTTAGCAAAGAAATACTCTTTCAGGAAAAGTGGCAAAATCAGACCACATCAAGCACCAAGGAAAGTATCAGAGGAAACAATAGTGTATTAGCAGAAAGGACAAGATGATCTACTCAGTGGACATTTCTAATAGTTACCATTCAAATCAGAGTCTGCTCTAACTGAGAATGTCTGGAGTTATTGTGTTCCTTTAAACAAGACAGATGCGATACCAATTAGGCTTTTAAAGTACTATGTTCACTTTCTTTGAAAATTTTTGTAACACACATATTTCTCCATGCAAGACTTCGTTTATTTTTTAGGTGAAAAGAAGGAAAGAAACAGTGTAAAAGAGACTTTTCTGTTTATTTGCACCGTATCTCTCAAAGATGTGGACAGGGCGCGGAGACCCAGGAGGACAAATTCAGAAGTAAGGGGTGAAATCTGACATGTACATTAGTAGCTGGTCCTGAACCTGCAAAAGAAGATTTCATTCTCTACAAACTTTTCTTTACCGTTTAAATGTTTTCATCATTGAAAAAATGATCTGACCAGGCTCTTCAATGGGAAGTTTTAAATATTGATCTAAGAGCTTAATCGAGTTTAAAGCCCTGTGCAATTGGCCCTTCTTTACCCTCATACTGCACTGCAGCAAACCTGCTAGCATCTTCCCATCTTCCTGGCCCCAACTCTCTAAGGCTCCTATCCTTATGTTCACACTTGCAGAGCAGATCCTGGCAAGGGGATGCATAGCTTGCCCAGCATAATGGGTTCACAGAAGCTGCTTTCTCACACAACAGATTAACCCCAGTTTCTTTGCTCTGTGATAACTGCCCATGTGCAGGGTCTTTTGATGAAGTACCTGCTGACTAACTTTCTCTGTCCATATGTCAGGCATCTAAAGTGAGTCATTCTGGCTGACACTATAATTCCTAAAGATACAGGCACCAACAGAGGACAATTCATCCCATTCGGAAGGAAGTACTTAAATGGAGTGAACTGGCCTCAGGATCTTGAGCATCTGTGCTCTGCTGACTGTAGGAGAAATATCTATGTCTCTCTGTCTTCATCTCTATGTATCTCTATTTCTCTCTCAATATCTATCTCTGTGTCATCTCTAAACTAGAATTAGAGTATATAAAAACCTTTCAGAAAGTTAAAGTTGAGAAAAATCTGAGCCTCCTTCCAATATCTTGCCTTCCATGTAAGATAATGTGAGAAATAGGTCAAAATGTGAAATCAGAGGAAAACCTGGTACAGCAATTTGGAAGCCTTGGTTCACATCTCCTCTGCACCATCTGGGAAAAGGGTCATATACTCTTTTGGGAATATAGTAGCACATGGAGTGGCATACTGGAGAAACTGGATCATTTCCACTGCTTCATGCAACACTCAGTTTCTAGGAACTACATTGAAAAGACTTTCTAAAGGGTAAAATGGTGGTGAAAAGCAGATTCACTTTCCAATAATATTATATGGGAAAGGAAATAAGTACTAAGTCCTCTCCAGGAATGTCTGTGCAGGAGGACATAGAGTAGTCAACTAGGAAATGAAAAATGAGAGTACAGAAATTAGATTAGCAGCATAAAGATATTTTGATCACAAAGGGATCTTTTACTTATAAAGTAAGGGTACTGCAGAAGTCTGAATCAAGGCTGAAGTAAATTGACCAGTCTCTTGGCCACAGACATTCTAATAAAAACAAAAAAGTCTCATGTTAGCAATCAAGAGACTGTAATTTGCAGTACAAAACAAATTCATGAAATCATTATGAAACTTCAAAACAAGATCTCATTCAGAGTCTCCAAATTGCCTTCAGTAACTTTATTTCCTTTACAAGGGATAGAAAACTGTAAGACATTGAAGCAGAATAAAAATGATGACGGTTTTTCAATGGACTCATTGTAGAAATAAAGAAAATAAACTATCAAACTGGCCTTTATTGTCAAGGTAAAGAGCCATTACTGTGCTGGATGTTTCTACCCTGATTTGTAAGACACACTGTCTCCATGTAAAGTTTACATCTATATCCTATTCACATTTTGGTCCTGAATGCAACAAGAAAAAATAGGTTAAAATAACTGGGAATTATTCTCAAAAAAATTATGTCACCATTACCTCAGAGTAAATGTGTCTTTAGGTTTTTGTTGCTCCTTAAATAGCTTTTTTGTGCTGCTAGAGTTTAAGCACTGCTGGAACTCTGTCAATTCTTGACCTTATTTTTTTTTCTTGCCTAAGTAAGGAAAACTCCCAGCTGATTGTAAGAGTGCTCTGTTGCCATCACAAAAGACCCTCTTCTTTGGGAGAAAAGCTGAATTTCCGGTGTGAGATCATCAGGTTCAAGAAAAGGAGAAGAAAATGCTCTTAAAAAAAATAACTGAAACAGACAGCAGAGCAGGAATTGGTAATTATCTGGCATGCAGTCAGATCGTCAGTCATGGAGAGGCATGAGGAATGCTGGCTCCGCAGCTGCAGGCTGAAAAAAATTGGTGAGACTAAACAGTAAGCATTTATCAACAACTGGAAGCATTTAGACAAAGCAACTAATTTTTCATTGTCCTCCTTTATAATCAGTTTTTTTGCTATGTTTCTCTCCAGTCAGAGAGGCAATTAGCATACAGAGCTCTCATCAGTCCTTTTGAGAGCTTTCTCTCCTTTCCTGGATTGACAAAGTAAAACTGATTGTACACAAGCAGGTTTTGGCCTGATTAAAAGATCTGGGGGCAAGGCAGATAGTCTGCCTAATTTATTTATTTTTAATGGGATAAAACAGGCACTGTTCCAAAGGAGCTGGATCCTGGTGAGAAAGAGGGTGTTCCTCCCCACTTATGCTCTATACTCAAAGTACTCTGTAAAATACTTGAGCCTTCAAAAGTTTAGGGCCTTGGCCAGACAATACTTGGCCCCTTTCAGCTGGTGTTGGTTATATTGCTGTGAAAGAGAGAAATAGAGTTCACAGATTGGTCTCTTTTCCACAGAAATTCAGCTTACTGACATGAGAGACATCACAAAGCTGGGAGAGGCAAAAAGGGAGGACAGATATGTCCCAGACTCACCTAAGGGGACAGATGTGCCTCTTACTGTTGCAGCTTCTCAGAAGGCAAGTGGAGTTTGTATAAAAAAATTGGGGTAAAAAGAAGCATGTGACTCTTGTAAATTAAGTTATCATTGGTGAGGTGTTGATACTAGTGATCAAACGTTTCGCTTTTGGTCTAATCAAAAATATAAAGTCACAGAGAGGCTTGCACTG
This sequence comes from Brachypteracias leptosomus, assembly GCA_013401335.1. NCBI lineage: Eukaryota > Metazoa > Chordata > Aves > Coraciiformes > Brachypteraciidae > Brachypteracias > Brachypteracias leptosomus. Next base: position 6,792 of record VYZX01028399.1, on the reverse strand, counting down.
TCATCATGGGATACACCTTGTCTTACACCTTTAGGAAGGGCTAATGATTTCCTTTGGCATGTGTGTAGTGTCAGATACAATCTGTTCCTATCCTCAGCATGCAAGAGATGACTTTTTACTTTTTTATTTTGTTCATGAATTCAGAAACTGCATATAACATGGAGGCAAAATGCTTTGAAAAGTAGTGTACCACTTGCTTGTGATGCAAAGGTAAAGCTCAGCATACGTGTGAGTAGGTCTTCGGCAAGAAGGATGTTGATTGGAGGGATAACCATCATTGGCAATATGCTTTTTCAGGCCTTTAAAAGAAGATTAGATAAACACACACACAAAAAAGTATGGCAGAAAGTAAGTTTTCCCTAAGGGAAAAGAGACTGGATGTGTTAATCATTTTTTTTTTATTATCTCCTGTCATACATCAGCTGAGGATTTGGCCCTTCATTTCTATTAATTGCATATAACTTGTTGCATGGAGAATTAACTAGGTGGCAGTAATCACTCAGTGATCTCAGACGTACATCATAAACCTCATAAGTTTTCTTGTCAGATTAAAACTGGGGGAGGGGAAGGATGGACATATTTCAGCTCTTAAAAGAATATTTTGTCTTAACTACACTTTACAGCAGCTTATATAGCAGATTTATAGCTAAGACAAAGAAAGCATTCATAGATCCTTATTCATCGCTAACGTTGCATATGCACAGAGCCTTTAACTCTAAGCACTATGAAGAGCTGCTGAATTTAGAGGACTTTGTATTTTGTTCTCAAACTGTTAACAGAAAATACATGCTGTGCAGAACATTATCACTGTTGCTTCATTCTCACTGGTACATCAGTGTTCAGCTATTCTGTATATGAAACTTTTCTCACATAGGAATGTATGGGGAGGAAAAATAGGAAGAAAGAGGAGGAGTTCTGATGGAACAGAGAAAGGATAATTAAAAAGAGAATACAAAGATCTGGTGTAAACCTTCAGTATGTTGAAACAAGCCTGTGTCTCAAAAAAGTATTATGAAATCACTATAGGCATGAAAATTTCGCTCTAATTTGTGTCAGTAGCAGCAACTGGGAGGGCATGAATAAAAATAAAAAGTAAACTGTAAAACCTTAAGTGTGTAGCTCCTAGGAAAGAGGCTCAAACAGAAATAAAAATCTGTGAAGATCTCATTTCAAAATCTTTTGGAGAAAAGGTAGTCCACATCTGACTACAAAGATTAGGTTTTGTTTGTCCCTCAGTCCTGAGTTTCCTCCTGAATTTTAGAAGATTGGCTGCAGTTACAGGCATATTTGAGAATACTTTTAGTTGTATGTTTATAAAATTTTTTTTTCTTAATTTTGAACTAATGTGGTTCAGTCAATATCTGTCTAGTCTGGCACTAGGTGCTTGCAAATGGTATGTGTGGGTTCATGGTACGAAGCTCTTACTAGTTCTGTGGTGATGCTTAAGAATTGGCAGGTGTGAAAAAAGAAAGTAGAAATACAGTTCACCAAACAGAAAGATGGGCAAACATCCATATGAAGGAATATGAAAAAACTACACTGATATGAGGGCAATGCCTTATTTTCATGACCACATCTCATATGAATGGAAGGTCATTAATCACGAAAACTCTCTCTTCATTTTGGAAATGACTGTACTCTCCATGAAATATGAACCCATGAAATTAATTAATTTTTTTAGAAGTAAGTGTATTTTTGCTCCAAGTTCAATGGTACAGTTCATGATCTATTGTATCTGTACTAAAGAGTAGGAATTTGTGCCCAGTCTTACTGGTAGTGGATTTGACCAAGTTATCTGTGGAATGAACCTCCTCAGAGTTTTGGCTCAGCAACACAGAAAGAAGATGAGAGAAAATATGTTGGCTCTTTGAACTGGTGAAAAAAATCATCAGCATGCATTTATGTGGAAGAGATATTATAACAGCCAGCAGTAGAAACAGAATACTCATACAATTTGCAGTATGTAAGTGCTTTTGACTGATGCTATTAAAGAATTAACACTGATATCTAAGTAAATACATATTAAAATAATTATTATTCCTAACTGAGGATCCTCTGTGAAATTCTTAATAAAATTTGGGAGTCAAAAGGAGATGAATCAGAAATAAAGGCATTTATGAAAGTTCTAAAAACTGAAGGGAAAGGAAATTATGCTGTTAATGTAGCAGATTCTTAAAATAGTGGGTGACTGAGTAGAAATACTTCTATACGAAGGCTGAAATGGAACAAAGACACCCACATCACTGTAATACAGCTTTCCCCCCTCTCACATTATCCTAGGTTGAGTTCATATTTTTTTCTTTTGTCATAACAAGATCATCAGGAACTCTCTTTATTCAAAGATTTTTTTCTCTTTTATTGGAACATGTTAGCCACCTATTTTCCCACTGATTATAAATGAAACACTGATTTTGCTTCACTGATTTTATGTGGTAATTGAAAGAAGGATCGTCAGATTATTATCAAGAAATAAAAAAAAACTGTAAAAAAAAATCTTACTAAATAAATATGACTGTTGTATGCCAAAGGCTGTTTCACTTATTTAATTAAGGCCCCAAATTATGACAGAATTTACAAGAATCAGTACAGCACCATGGTGCTGCAAAACTGCAAGGAGAGAAGTGAATCTCAGCTGGTTTAAAGGGAATGGGGAACAGGACGTGAGGGAAAAGCATGCCCCCTTCCCTTTGGCATTTCTTTCCACTTTGTGCACATTGACTTACTTCAGTGTATACCTGTAAAGTATCAGCTGAATTTGGTTTTATCCCCAGCGTAGTCTACTGCACACAACATAAAGCAGTGGAGAAGTTTACTACAGTCCTTTTTCATATCCCAAATCTTCATTGGTGTGCTATGATGTATGACATCTTAGGCACTGGTTTTACCACAGTGCAGATAAAACATATATTTAAAGGAACATACATAAACTTATATGTATGTATACAAACATATATTTGGAGGACTGGTGACTTTGTTTTTTTGTTGGTGTAAGAACTTCTTGAAATTTGAAAAGATCTTTTTACTCCCTTTTTTTCCTTTGACTTTTTTTGTTTTCTCTTTACAACACTAGATTCAGCATTTAGATTTGGAGTTCTATTTTTTAAAAATGTTGCAGTTTAAGTAATATACTTACCCACCTGCTTAGTTTGTTACCACCACACAAATCTTCTGTAGGCTTCAAGTGAAGCATTTTCCAAAAACTATTGCTGAACAAAAGCCTGCATATTAACTCCAACCTTGAAAAAAACCAAATGCCCTTATATTTTTATTTTTTGTCCTAATTTTACAATGAATTTCCTATATGACCTTTATCATATGTTTTCACTCTCCCTTTTTTTTGAAATATTTCTGTAACAACCTTCCCTCTCTTGTCTAGCAATTGACCAAGATAATAGAAATCAGCACAGTATTTTCTCGTAGAATTTCTTCTTAATCACTTCATCTAATCTTTTGCATTTGTAAAATAGAATAATATTCCTTTACTCATGGGAAGCTATATTGCTTAATTATGTTTCAAGTGTTTTGAAATCCATAGATTGTCCATGCTGTAGAAGTGTTAAGAATTTTAATTTTGAAAAAATGTTAGAGGGCTTTATCAATTATTGTGTAGTGAATACTGAGGATGTCTACTACATCGCTAAATCTTGATCATATATTAAGTACTTCAACACTAATCAATTCCTGTTTATATAGGTGCAGGTATATGATACGTATAAGATTATGTATAATTTTATGTTAAGCTTGATACCTCCATTTGAGAAATCCAGTAGTGAGGTTTGTAGCCTAAATGATCAGCATAATAGCTGAAAAAATAGAAAGTCAGAAAAGTATGAAGGCACCTTGTGATTTCCTTTCTCTATCGTTTATTTAGGTTTATGTTAAGAAGCTGTTGCTCATTCAGTCTTCCATCATGGGTTCATTGACCTCTGCTCATTTTTGGTTCCCTCAGTTTGGTTCTCTCCAGCTAATTACCATCTTTGTAAGAAGTAGCCAAGCAAATGCTGATATCTCTTCTAGATAAAATTACAAAATATATTTCAATTGGTTGATTATTTTAGTCTCATGTGGTCAATAAATCAGTGAGATTGCTTCTGAAAACATCTTTTTGCTTCAATGTGTATTTTGAGGGCTCTTCAGATTGTATGATTCCTTTCAATATGAATAAAAGCAGTGTTATAATGCAGATAAAAGAAATAAAGTAGCCGTATGACAGTGTATCTGCAAGATATATTATTGCAAACAAAAACTTTAATGAAATGTTAGGACTAACATATTAATTTGATATAAGTATTCCAAAATATCTCTTGTTACTCTATTATAGTGATGACCCAAAGACATTGCAATAAAAAAGAAGTCTTAATTATAGTCCTTCCACTAATTGCTATTATGTACTTTAAGACCATTCATCAGTTTGGTTTTTTTGTTCTAATTCCTGATACACTTTGCAAGAAAGAAGAGAAAATTGGATTAGTTTCTGGAATCGTTTCTACCAGACACTGTTCTTTTCTGGATCTAATTTATAGTAGCTTGCTACTACAGCATTCAAAAAACCCTAAAGGATCATCCATTTAATATTAAGATCTCCAGGCCTGCACAATTTTGAAGACAATTTTATTGTCAGGAAATTATACAAGGAGAGAGAGATACAAGAAAACTTAACTTTTCTTAATCTAAAATAGTTCTGACTGAAGCTTTGCTGAAGGTGAAAGCATCGCTTATGTAGCATATGGTTTACTGCAAGGGTGCACTATTATGGGAGAAAGGAAATCTGATGAATCTTGAAGTCCAGCTTGCAACTAATTTAATGCGTATATTTTCGTCTTTAAGAGCTATTGCTCGTTCATGAGTAACTGATGTTTTGCACTCTTAAGTGAAGTTTCCAGGTGGAAACAGGTAAACTTATGAAAACAAATCAAGAAATCACTCAAACTTTCCAACCTTAAAGTCATCAATTTTATGTTTGACTAACTGCTAGTTAGTCTGGGAGATTCTTTGGTTTTAATTCCTTATAGTTTGGGAATCTTATCCTGTATCTTGGAATGAAAACGTTCTAAAATGGATTCACATCTTCAGACCTGCATAGAATAAAATGTAACCAGGAAGCTCGCACCATATACTGGATTTTTTTCTTTGCTGATATCTCCAGAGGAGTTTCCATGCTGAAAGGGACTACCACTAAAAATAGTAAAATATCTAATAATAGATTATTTTGTAGTTTCAATTTAGCACGAATGGATCTGAAACCACAGAATTGTTAAACTCATCTTTCCAAGATCCAGCCAATGGATTCATACTGTGTTAAAATTTCACCTGAGTGGATAACAATTGCACATACATTTGTATAACAAATTTTAATGTATTTCTTGAATACACATCAGCATTTTTCAAAACAACAAATAGTATGTCCATAAAGCATTCATTCTAGTAGAGGTCTAGAAGTTGGTCTTTGAAACAAATGGTTCAATAAGTTAATATTTATGATTTCTATGGGAGAAGTGATATCTGAGGAGGGATTTGGAAGAAAAATGGATCCAGGTCTGTGGCACTAGTTTGGAAATGATTTGCAGTTTATTATTCTTATCTCTCTGTACCAAGATTGCAAACTGATAAATTACTGAAATTAATTTAAATTACATACAAAATCTCCAGACAAATCCTGCCACATTAAAAACCCATGAAAATTGAAAAATATAATTCCTGAAATTGAAGAATGTAACTACTTTAATTCTATCCCTTTGCACTCGTGTATTACAAAGCAGCCTTAAAATTACTTGATGATTCACTAGTATAGCCACAAGATTTTTGGATTATTCAGTCCATTGAGGAAGGCTGCTAATTTATGTTCTTTATTTTCTCTCTGTGCTCTCTGATCTAGCTTTTGTTCCATCTAATTTACTTATCTGGCTTCATACTGTGCTCATCCCCTGATTAACTGATTACTCTCATGTCTCAGGTCACCATCAATTTGTTTTGATTTTCTTTTGTGTTTACTATTCTTCTGACTTTAGAACCATCTGTAGAAGTAATAAACATTTACTCTGCAACAAGTGTGTTTGCACAAGTCAGCTTTTGAGACGATGGTGGGGAAGAGCCAGGTTTATCTTAATTAACAGGTTCAAAAAGACTAGCTATGTCCCTTCCTCTGAAAAATGCAAGCAGTAAAAATTTTTCTTATTATTGATAGATACTGCATCATTATGATCAGAGCCAGTCTGGGAACCAGAAGGAACTACATAAATGAACTGTGAATGGAGAAATATTATCTGGAAATTTTTGGACCAAAAAACTCCAAGTCACTATGTTCAAAAGAATTCTTCGAAGGGCATCCCCACACCATAGGTGCAGGTCTCTGCTGTCTGTCCTTGAGGAGTGTTGTTTGCTCTCCAGCTGGTTAGCATTTACGCAGCAATCAGCAGGAAGAACTAAGTGAAGCTGCAAAGTGTTCCTGTGTAGCTCAGCAGAAAAATGTTCTCTGCTCTGCGTTCCTTTGGGCTGCTCAGATAAAATCTAATCGACAGGCTTCAGCAGCACTGGCCATTACATGTGCATTCACCATTGTACCAGTCAGGAAAAGATTGAGCTGTAGGTAATGTTAACAATGAAAAAGGCCAAAAGTATCTTGTGGAGGTACAACAGTGAGATTTCTCTTTGCAAAGATGGATTATACCCTTTCACCTATTTCAATGAAATATTTAAATGATTTGTTTGTCAGTATAACAAGGAATGACCATAATGGCTTTCTGGGGGGAGGAAAAGGAGGCAAAAGTAATAGTATGTGTGGTGGGTTTACCT
>VYZX01028398.1:104280-160149 GCA_013401335.1 Brachypteracias leptosomus | reverse complement strand
AGCCAGGATAAACCCACCACAATAGCTGAGAATGGAAGAAACAAAAACAGCTTTCATGGAAAGGTCTTTCTAAGTTTTGGAGCTCTTGGAACCTATGAGGAGACCTGGCTTTTATGAAGTCAGTCTCAGGATTTCAGTTCAGAGTATCTCAAATTTGTTTTCTCAGCAATTTCATTTCAAGATACTTATCACTGATCTAGTACATCTTAGATACCTTACAGTTGTGGATCAAGTAATGTAAGATGTCAGAGCTACTAGATGAAGGCTGGGTTAATTTATTTAAAATGAGGTAAAATTTCAGGGAAAATTTTGATTATCATATTATTCTTTCTAGGTCAAAATAATTTTCTAAGTATGTAATTTCAGACATATTCCTCATTTTCACTAATTAGCAGACTGTAAGCAGCATTTCATTTGTTTTGTTTCTTTTTCTAATCTTTGCTAACTTGCATTATCTCTGCTCTTGCACCGCTCTACCTGGGAGTTTTGGTCTACTGATGATTCCTGCTCTGGCTATCTGTATTTGCAATTGGGCAGCATTTAAAATCTCAAAGGTAAATTCACACCTATTTCAGTACATTCTTCAGCATATTAATATGCTGAGTATGGCTATGAATACATCAGCCATGTAGCCTGCCTTCTGATTCCCCGAAGCAAAACTGTTAAATTGCCCTGGGTCCTTACCCAAAATTTGCCAGTTCCCTGAGAACTGGAAAAAACTGATGTGCCCTCTGGGGATATCTGCTCAAGACCAGTGTCCCAGTACTCCTAAATTCCTTTCCTTTCTTTCCTTGCCTTACAGAGAAAAGGAAAAAATTATTTTCCTGCCCTGTTCTATTGAGATTGTAGACCTGACTGCTGCCTTTGGCCATCTGAAAGGTTTTTCTGCAAGCTTAAAGGAGTGTAGAAAGCACCTGCATCCACTTTACTACTATTTATCAAATTGCATAGCTGCACTGTCAAAACATTTGGGACATTTTGGACCTCTGTGTAATACCATGAGTAATGCTGCTTCAATTGAATAATTACATCATCAAAGACAAAAAGTATTTTGTATGATCGTTATTTTACTTGGGCTACTAATAAAGTCTTACACAAGTTATGATCACTATAAAATGGAAAAATATAATCCTTAGAACAAGTCACAAAGTACCCAGGGTTCCAAAGAATAAGCCAGAGTCCTAATTACTACATGAAAGGAACGCATAATTTGCCTATACAGAAACGAACCCTTGTCCTCAAAATTCATGTAGTACCATAAACACATGAAGTGTCACATGGACCAGATATAAAGTATATACTTCAGGCAACCAGTGAAAAACCAAGACAGCAAAAAGTCAAGCACAGTTGCTGGCCACAGGAACTGTGACTTTCTAATTCCTTCTTTTACCTTCTCAGAAAAAGATCTGGTTCCATGTTGCAGACTATATTAAGTTCTCTTTGTGTTTTACACAAGTTTCACTGCCACTGTATCTTCTGGACAGCAACTACAAATAGCTTCTTTGATATTAAATTATTTTAAGGTTTGCATTAGATCAGAGAGTTTAGAAAAGGAAAGGAAGTATTGATTCATCTTTGGCTAGTCAGGGATTACATCCTCTGTTCAACATGCTTCTTTACTATGGAGGGCAGGAATCATTCACAAGTCCATACATACAGCCATTCAGAAAGAAACTCCTTGATGTGCAACTGTCCCAGTTTATCAACATGGACCAGAAGGTCATTGGACATCCACCACCTCCTCTTAGGAGGAGAATATTGATTTCTTCATGGACATTTGAGAAGTCACTTGAACAAGAGTATGTAAAACAGTGAGAAAAGTTATGGCTGCACAGGAGATTCCTCATTTTTAGTGTCATGATCAATGGACATCTGGTCAGATAAGAGCCCTGATCTTTCTTGTCCCTTCTCCTTCTGTCTTTCTAGTCATTCAGCTTCCCACTACTCTTTCTCCATTCCTGCTACGTAATATCAGGAGGATTTTCTGCTTACTCAAGATACACTGGAAATAACACAGAAAAAACTTGTGCTTTGGCCTGCAAATAGACCTGGTTAAAAGAGCACCTTTCAACATCTCCAACACCTTCCCATGATGCAATCCCCCAGGCCCTCTTGTGCCCTCTTCTCTGCACACATCATGTTATTTTTCTCTAGTTCATAATAATGCTCATTTTGCTGATCAAAATCATCCTCTCTCTGACTCTTCCAACATACCATCTCACTTTTCTGCCACCTTTTCCTTATGAATGACTGTTATTTGCAGGCACGGCTAATCTGTCTTATCTTTGTCTTCTGTAGCTGCAGCTTATAAGGAACATATAAAGAAATTTTCAGCTGCTCTCCCCAGACAAGAAATAGAAAATATGGAAAGAAAGGAGTCAGAGACATGTCTTGCCAGCTCTCTGCAGACTGCAAGTAAATGCTTTATGAATCAGAGTGGAACTAGGAGTCACAGCCTGAGCCTTAGCAGGACTTGATTACTTCTAATTACATACGGAGTTTACCCCACAGATTATTCTCTTTCCTTCTGAGCAGACAGGATGGCTAGAAGACTATCCCCATTACTGTTTAATCACATCTAGCCAAGTGCATATATTTCATTTCTTGAAATTTTTCCCATAAGTGCTTAAATTTTTTTGAAGTTCTTTTAATAGTACGTCAGGAAATACAACCAAAGTAGACAAAGTTGAGCTGACTTCAAGAAGTCCAGATGTCTGGAAGTTATACTAATGTCTAGATCAAAAATCAATCTGGAAAAGCATGCCAAGAATATTAACAAGGATAATTTTGGTGGTCTTTTCTGATTTTCTCTCTCCTGGAAATGCTAGAAACCAGCCTTTGACATTTCCATTTCGACTCCCACAAAAACCAAGGAAGTGGAAACACAGAGGAAACAATAAAAGTCAATGGTTGAGTTGTTTGCGGCTTTGGAAGAGACTCATGGCAGTTTATATCTCTGTCCATTTGTTCATCCCTAGTTTAGGCCTCCCGTCAAGCTCAAATCTCTTTATGATGCCTACTGAGATAAGCAGTGATCAGCAGAAGCTTAATCTAGGCACTTGATCTCTTATTTCTCCCCTCAAGTCCTCTGTCTCCCATTTGTGTCTATGGTCACTGTGAAAAGCAGCTCTAGTCCTGCTTGATGCCTCATGCACCTGAGAACACCACCTTCAACCAGGAGACGCTGCTCAGCCCATGTGTCCTGAGCACTTCAAAATCTTCCAGTTGGCTGCACCTGTATTGTGTTTGCATCTGGTGGAGTTTTGGTAGTGGAGGAGGGAGCTACTTTCATGGGCTCATGTAAGTTTCATATAAGCTTCATGGGAGAGACTCCCCCAGCTTCTAGATGGACCTGTCCCTGGCCAAGACTAAGCCAATCAGCACTTCTGTGATAACATACTTAAGAGGGGAAAATCTGCTTGGCAAGCTCCTGTTTTGGGAGTTCTTTTGCTTGGGAGGGGAGTGGGACATGAGAAAGAGAACCATGTAGACACCCAGGTCAGCTAGGAAGGAGGGAGGAAGACATGTTGAAGCAGCCATTCTCTTTTGTCCCATAGTGAGATGGCAGGCTGAGCTCTTGAAGCTTTTACAGACCAATGGTGGAACAGAATCCCATCTGCAGCCTGTGGAGGACCCCGTGACAGAGCAGAAGACTACTTTCAAGGAAGGCCGTGACTCTGAGGGAAGCCCACACTGAAGCAGTCTGTCACTGGAAACACCACAGCCTATGGAAGGAATGCATGCCAGTAGGCAAAGTTTGTGGAAGACTGTCTCCCTTGGGAGGAATGCCACATTGCCATAGGGGAGGGCTATGAGGAATTTTCCACCTGAGGAGGAAGGAGAGGCAGGAACAACATGGAATGGACTGACCACAACCTCCATTCCCTGCTCCCCTGCATTCCTGGTGGAGAGAAGGTAGAAAAGCTGGGTCCACAAAAAAAGAAAGGGATGGAGGAAGGAATTTTTAAGATCTGGTTGTATTTATCACTGTCCTACTCTGATTTAATTTGTAAATTGGTGATGGTCCTGTTTAAATTAAATTGATTTTTCGTCCCCAACTTGAGACTGTCTTTTGCTTATGATGATAATTGGTGAGTGAGCTCTCCCTGTCCTTTGTCTCAACCCTCAAGCCTTTTTTTGTATCTCCTTCTTCCTTTCTCTCCAGAGATGGGTAAGAATGAGAGAGTGGCTGTATGGTGCTTCATTGCCAGCTAGGTGGGCTTAAATCATGACAGCACGAAGACACTGCCCATGTCATCTGAGCATCCACAGCATGACTTAACTACACCATTTGCCATCTCCTCAACTGAGAACAGCAAAGCTTTTTTCTCCAGTATTGCCAAACAAAGCCGCATCCAACTTTGAGCACTCCTAACATGGCTATGAAGAACATCCCCTAACTGCTTATTTATGTTAAGCCACCTCCATGGGCTAGTCCTTGACTGACAAATCCAGGATAAGTGGCTCACCTCAGCTTTAAAGCCCCTTGTCCTATACCTCAAATCTCACTTACCTCTTGCTTGCTGACTTCTGCCTCCAGGAGGGCATTTTCAAACCAAAACTTTTGCTCTTCTCTCCATATTTTCCTTTCTGCCAGACAACTTCCTTAAGTAAATACCTATGGCATTATCTCCTCATCTTTGTTTGAATCCTACCTTAAAGCTCAACTTTGCTCTGAAACCATAAAGTCTTGGCACTGGCCAGAGTACCTGTTTGTAGATAACACAGCCATTTTTGCTGTACAGAATAGGGGAAAAAGAGGCAAATCCTCCTTTTACGAGAAACAGGGCTGGTGGGTAAGATTGTCACATGGGCAAAACAGAGGCTGCCTCTCCTTCCTTTCTCTTTTTTCCTAGGGTGGGTATCCTGGAAACAGCATCTTTTGCAGAGCCTGTCAGACACAGGGATGGTAGGAGGCAGCAGCAGAACAGCCTGAAAAGTTGACACCTGTCCCATATAGCACAGCCACAACTCAGGGCCCCCACTGCACTGTGGTCAAAGCTCAGCAGTCATCCCAACCCCTTTGATGAGAAGAGCAAATTTTTCACAAGCTTCTTCCTCTTTATTCTTCCCTCATCTTTCTACTGGGCTCCTTCTTAAGAACAGAGAGAGGACAAAAATGAATTTCAGAGAGGGGTTTTTTTTTATATAATCTGATCTGAAGCCCACTGGAATTCCTCTATTAATCTCAGATAGAGGAGACTGGGGACTACAAATATATGGTACTTCTTGAGTTCCCATAAGGAGTTTTGCTCAGAGCATGAACATAAACTGCATTGAACATGGCTTCCACATCTCATACCCAGTAAGTGGTGCCTGTGTCAATTTACCAATAAAAAACCTGTAATTTTAGTGAATTTACATGCCAGGTGCAAGGCAGTCATATTTAGCATAAATTTAGAGTATACATTCCATTTTTATATAGTCATAGTTATGAATTTATATGTAAGTATAAATTATAAACATTTAGAAATCTGTGCACTTTAAACATATATGTACAAAGATAAATTCCTAGGCTTACCTTTTGTTCAACCCAGGCCACAGGATGCCAAATCACACACCTCTTAACCTTTTTTTTTTGTATGAAACTCTCATGTTTAAAAGCCATGCAATGTCTTTAAACTGAGAGGTGGCTCTGTATTAAAAGACATGGGACAAATCAAGTTTGCTCTGGGCTTGAGTTTTAGGCTTTTCTGTGATACTTCATGAGATACTGTTGAATGGTCAGTGTGGTGTCAGTTTGTGATACTGTTTGCAACCCTTAGGATCACATTTCTGTTACGAACATTCATAACTGTTATTTCTCATTTGTCATGATCTGCGCTTCACAGACATCAGAACTTCACCCCCAACTCCCTTTTCTGAACTGCTGCCCAGAATTCTTCAGTCTGGAGGCAGATGGTTGCTCTTAAACACTTGAAGCCCTTATGCAAACACCACACTGACTTCCACAGGGGATCTTCCCAGAACAAGAGTGCAGGCCTTGATTCACCATGAGCAATAGGAAAGGGAAGAATCAACTACAAATTGTTCCCCTCTGCCTTACTAACCTCTAAACTTCAGGATTGGAGGTGAGGGACGTGGAAGGAGAACAGCAGCCGTCTGCAACAGCTATTGTTTTCCCTCTGAAGTAAGAGAGAAAAGAAAGGTAAGCCTGTTCTAGACAGGAAGATTGCATCTGTACCATCAGCAGTGCTGGGGATGCCTTGGTCATACAAAGCATATCATCCATACAAACTGCATCCCCAAAGGTTTCACAGAGGTCAGAACTACACCTGTAAACCTGGTAAAGAACCAAACCACTTCAGTGGCATTATAGTCCCAGGATGAGCAGGAAGCTGAAGGTGAATCTTGCTTCTGCCAACCCACTACAAATGGAACTTGCTGACTACCCTCTCTTTGCCCTGCTTTCACAACTGAAAAATGCATTTCCATTTTCTTCCCATTAAGCAGGAGAAGAGGAGGAAGGACTTTTGATAGAAGGGTGTAAATACATAATTACACTCTGAAACATTCAGAAGAATGTAAATTAAATTAATGTAATTGTTTTGACCTAAACAGCTCTTAACCAGTAAATGTTTAATTTCAACATCCTGTAAATGAACTCCTCTGACTTCATAGAATTGCTTTGTTGAGGTGTTTAGCTAAAGTTTATGTTTTTAAACAGTTAAAGGAAAGGAAATCTTTTCTGTTGAAGCAAAGCAAAATATTTGCTTCACTTGACATAGCTTTATTGTCATCTTTTCACTTCTATCCATGTGAAAATCCCATCTGCAGACCAGCTCCCAGTACCCCTCTTTCTTTTTCTCCAGTGGTGCAGTTAGGCCAACAAGTGGCAGAAGCAGCAGCACAACACTTCAGTAGCCTGTATGAGTGGACATGAGCAAAACACAGCTCTACCGGCTTGCCTGGAAAACCACAAAGAAGTACAAATAAAATCAACAGCAAGAGCAGCAACATTTGCTTCATAGGAACAGTCAGGCATAGAAAGGCATCATAATAAGGGAACAAGGTTTTCAGACTAATATTTGGCATCAGGAACTAGGAGAAATTCACAGCTTTACTGAGCTATCGAAAGGAAGACTAAACTAAAAACCAATTTCATAAAATATCCACTAGATACAGTGGTTTCACTGATTCACTGGAACAGGTTGCCCAGAGCAGTGATACACGTCCCATCCCTGGAAGCATTCAAGGACAAATTAGAGAGAGCTCTGAGCAACATGATCTAGTTGAAGATGTCCCTGCTCATTGCAGGGGGTTGGACTAGGTGACCTCTAAAGATTCTTTCTGATGCAAACCATTCTATGATTCTATGAAATTGTCGTTCTATGATTCTATGAAATTGTCGTTCTATGAAAAAGGTTATAGACAATCAGTGTTTCTTATTTTAATGTTTTTAGCCTAAATTTAAAATATTGTATTATTACTCTAACAGACAAATGAGTTTTTCTATTTCTCAGTGATCTCAGGACAGACATAACTTACAGGGCTGTAGGAAAGGTAAGGATGGCTCAAAGCTCACAACCTGAGAAGAGAGCAAAATGAAGGGTAAGGGGCAGTTTGCAGAGAGGGCGTGAGAGGGTGAAGGGAAACGTATGAATTTTCTGTTCATTGTTTTTCCCACTTGGGATTTAAACATTTACTATGCTTTATTCAAAAGTTAGAAAAACCATACTTTCTACCTGCTTACCTAAAAATTGCAACTAATACTGTAACATTTTCAGGAAAAAAAAAAAGATAGTTTTGTGTATGTGAAAGCTATTTTCAATCTTGAACTCTATTTTTGAAAGATACAGGATGATATGAAAAATAATAACACCTGGTATAGGAAATCTACAAATTTTATACTCCTAGGATTTTTCCTTTTATTTTTCTTTTTTCCTTCAGGGCTATGCCTCTGTTTCAAACCCTCCAAGTCCTTTCCTACCTGTCCTTAAGCACAGTATATATGTAAGATGTGTGTGTTTATTTTGGCCTATGGCTACATAGAAAGGAAATTAAAAGTTTTATTGAAAAATCTCTTTTGTAATAATGCCATTCTCAGGGATTTATTCTTTCCTTTTAGAGGATAATTCAATGTATCTGATGGTGAAGACTGTCTGCTGGAAATGCCTGAATAGGTTCATGGGGTAGTATCTGTATTGACTAGAAGGTAATGAAAAACAACAAGTTTCCCTGGAAGCCAGAGACAGGACTCTCAAGTGCCCTGGGCTCCATCCCTACATCGAATAGTGTTTTATGAAAGAGATTAGCATGCACTGTTGCACAGTTTGTACTCAGCTAATCCTGTGGAAATACATTTGGCTTTAATATCAAAATACTGAATATATAATACAAGTCTCCACTGCCCTCCCATGCAAACAAGCTTGCCCTTCCAGACAGTGCTGGATCCTGCACCCCACAACCTGGGGTGCATGATGGGGTGCTCAGCTGGGGTGCAGTTTGCACTCATGTCCCTGCCCAGGCCTGGCAAGGAAAATGGGATTTTGCAGTAGCTCTTTTCGTCTTGCTTTCTGCATGGGCATGATTGCCATGGCTGGCACTGCACTGGAATCCATGGGATAAGAAGAGGATGTGAGACATCTACTATGAGGAAAGGCTGAGTGAATTGAAGTTGTTCAGACTGGAGAAGAAAATGTTCCAGGGAGAACTTATTACAGGTCAGGTTGGACAGGGCTCTGAGCAACCTGATCTAGTTGAAGATGTTTGTGCTTATTGCAAGGGGGTTTGGACTAGATGACCTTTAGAAGTCCCATTCCAACTGAAACTATGATATAATTCTATGACATTATGGGGAGGATGGGGTAATTTAGTTGTAAAGAGGGCACCTGTTGCAAACATGCACACAGAAATACCATGAAGCTGGGCATTTTGTGGTTAGTTCCATGATTTAAAGAACAGGAGACATTACTTGAATGGTTTCAGGTAACAATGCAGCTGTGAACTCAGCATGCTCAGGAGATTTAAGTAATATAAGCCTGCAACATAACATTCACAGTGAACCTCTAAATAATTTTCAGTTCATAGCAACTAATTCACAGTTGTCAGATATTTGTTAACGTAAATGGTTTTCATGTAAAGACCACAGTTCAATACTTGAGCTCAGTAGAGCGATTACAGACACACAAAATCCTGACTGTAAAGAGGAAGTCTTTGCACTGCTTTATCCTTCATAAGACAAACCCAGGGCTGTGGTGTGCAGAGGCAAATGATAAGCAAAGAAAACACCTAGGGTACTCTGATCCACCAGGTGGTGCTTCCTAGCTCTGCCTCACCACGGAGCCAGCATTTAGCAGGGACCAGGGATCTGTTGTACAGACCAGCAGCACCGAATTCCCTGCACCTATTGTCTCCTTTAGGCACACTCACTGTGCTGGGGGAAGGAGCTGCCTCTTTAGCCTGGATTTGCACAGGAGCAGGGGTCTTTCTCATAGAGGTGAAATCCAAGTGCAGCTTGGATGTGGAAGCATCAGTGAGGCTGGTGGAAGAGTCATAGAGTGGCCCCTGCTCTGCCAGCTCAGCCCAGCACTTCCCTTGCTCTCGGGGACACTGCACTGACATTGGCTCCTGCAAAAAGGAATGACTCTGACCTGATGTTCCTGCTTCCTCCTTCTGCCAGAGCTAGCAAGTCTATGGCTACAGCAATAGTCAAAGAAGGGAGTTGGTCTGGCAGAAAAGTAACAGGAAGTAAACCCAAAGCTTCATTTTAAACCAAACCAGTTCTCAAATCCAGTTCAACAAGGAATGATACAAACACAGTGCAGAAGAAAAGAAGCATTGGGAACTTGGAGTAAGGAAGGAACATTTCTTGAAGGAGCAGTACTATAACATCAGCATAAAGTGATGTTTTGGTTCATGAAGATGAGAATAAATGCTCCTTTAACCTCAGTCTGCAATCCATAGATAGGTCATGGAATATAAGAACAACAGGGCAATTACACTAACAATCCAAACAATCTGGATTTGGTAATTCACTCATCTCCAGCTCTCTGCAGTATGTCATCAACCCACTCACACTTCTCCTCTCTTTATTTAACCCACAGAGCTATTCCTCCCTTGCCTGCAATGGACAAAACCCCAACAATGGGAGGGCTCGAAGAGTAAGAAAATATAATATTTCATCCATCTTAATGGAAAAAAACCCAACAACTGAATTCCAGTCTCAGTAAAGCAGAATGGTCTCAACACAGAAAGCCAACCTGCTCTGAATGGATGCGCAATTTAAGGCTCTGTGGTGCTGATAGTCCCATGAAACTTGTATAAACAGAGAAAATGGAGCTGAATACAAGAAGTTCTAGATCTGCAGCACTGTCCTGAACAGGGTCAATAAAATACTTATGCACAAAACATCTATTTAAATACTCTCCACTGCTTGCAGCTTTCACAAAACAAAGGTGGAATTTCTCTAAACACATTTATTTTCATAGCACTGTTCAGGTTCCTCAAGCCCAAAACTCTGCTCAGGGCAGGGCCAGCTCTGAAGCTGGATCCAGCATCAATGCTAGTCCAAGTTGCCCAAGGCCTTCAAGCACCTTCAAAGCTAGGGATATGTGCCCTCTCTGGGCAACCAATGCTTGACAGAGGTTCTGAAGGAGGCAGAGGCACTTTAACTATTGTCTAACCCATCCAAAGGCCAAATGAGGCAAAAATATAAAGGCCTCTGGGACAAAATTTGGGTTATATACACTTAAGCCAGGGCCAGTGATGAATGTCTCAATCCAGCCTGGTGCCAGTTGGTGTGCAGGAAGGCAACTTGGCTTGTCAAAATCTGAGAAACCTAGTTTTGCAACCAGCTATGGTTTGTGTTAGCTGGTGGCAGGCTGGGAGACCTGGAGCTCCCTCTCTTTCCTTCTCAACCCTGTCCCTTATGTTGAAGTCAGGTTTTATTTTGAGCAGACACCAGACTCAGCTACTTGGCCCTTTCTCTGCCACTCCAAAACACCACCTGCTCTGACCACTGACACCGACAATGATGTGGAGTAGAGAGCTGCTGGCCTTTGCCACACACCAGCATCTCCCCACCCCTGAAGGGACACCTCCTCACCCAGCAAGGAAAAACAAAGGTTGTTGACTTTGTTTTTTAAAGAAGGTTCAGAGAATGTTTCAAAAGGGACACCAAGCTGCTGGGCTTGTCATGGGCATGATGTAAGAAGAAGCTGGAAAATAGCTCTGAAAATGCAGGAGAAGGAACTGGGAATTAAGAAACCACAATGAATATTGAAGTGTGGAGGCTTGTTGCCATCTAAATCAACAAGGACTGTGTTGTTGCCTCGAGTGAAGGCAGACTTTCACCTAAGCACTGGTGATGCCAGGGGAAGGGATAACAGAAAGATATCATTAGCCAAATAAACAAGGTGATCCAGTTTCTTCAACTTACTTGCAACTGGAGGCAAATGGTCGAATGAGTAACAGGCTGTTATGCAATGCTCATCATAATCTGTGACTTATGTTTTTCACGGTTCAGTCAGGTTACTTTTACATCAGTGAACAGACTTCTCACTGGTTGCTGGAGCATGTCAGGGCTTCCAACCTGTTTCAAGAGAACAGTTTACAGACATGTCTTGTACTCATCCTAAAGGTCTCTTGATGCAGCTTTCTCTGCAAACTTAGCACAACTGCACTGATCCTGTAAGTCTTCAGAAAGGAAAACAACATCTATGGTAGCAATGAGATATTAAAAAAGTATTTAAAAAGAAAGAAGCCACTGCCTCTGTAACTACTTTTAGCTCCCTTGGCAGCAGTGCTTTCTGAGGGGTCCATTTCAAACCCAGTAACAGCTGAGGCTGAACACAGTAATCAAAAGGAAAACAGTGTTCCTTTTGCTAACAAAAGAGATTTTGTAACCATTGCTTCTGCAAATAACAATCCTCTGACCCTCAAAAAAGCATGCATAAAATTGCCACAGATCCTTTCCCCTGGTACACAGCTAAGTGGGCAAATTTTCAAAGCAGGGAGTATTTCTCTGAACTCTAATGGAGTGCAGTAAGAACTGCTGCAAGTTATCACCCAACAGGCATTTAGCACCATACATACACAACTGGATTCTGAGAAAAGTGTTTACTATTAAATGTAATTAATATCTACCTAATCATTAATATATAACACCTATCATATACTAGGAATCCTATATTTCCCCACATTAATTAGCCAACAGAAGGCATGACCAGAAGATATCACTGATGTCAACAGTTTAATATAATTCAAATATACATGAATAATGAGAAAGTTCTCAATAATACTGTACAATAAGTTATTCCATATGAATGGGGGGGGGAGAGGAGAGGAGGGGAGGAGGAGGGAAGGACTGTATTGTAGCATCAACCCAGCGAGTGGAGGGGAGTACCATATTTTGGCATCAAACGTGTTTGGTAGCAGGGGTTAATCAGAAGCTTCCCAGCTGTCTGGCTGTTTCCTGACTGCCCTTTGCATATTTATTTCTCCCTCTTCCTTCCAAGGGTGAGGTGCTGGCCTCTCCACTGCAGACTGCTGTGCTGGACAGATCAGTTAGACAATTTCCAAGTGATTATTAAACTACTCATGCATATTTCTGACCTAGTTATAAAACATAATCAGTGGCAAATATCCAGGAGAACACAGAAAATTGATAATAAATTGCAGATCCTGTGTCACTAGTTCAGAAATTCAACCCTGGCAGTAAGCTCTGCTAACTTTCTGACAGTTATTTTCACTGCCTTTTTAACCCAAAGGAGCAGGGAGCAGCAGAGCACACATCCCTGCACTGGAGCTGGGCAACAGGCTGCCCCTTTGGCACTGGAACTGCCTGCCCCACAGCACCATCAAAAGAAGTGGAAAATTCTTCTTCAAGAAGGTTTACCTTTCCACAAGAAAAATGAAAAGAAAAGAGAGGTAAAGAAGTGAAAAACATAAACAAAATTGATTTTTTTTTTCCAAGGAAAAACCCAATATTCCCAGCAAAATTTTTTATTTCCCTCAAAAACTGTTGAGCAAACTTCCTGGGCAGCCCTTTGTAGAGCTATTGGATTCCCTACAAAGGTGAAGGCAGGAGTACCAAAAGCAATAGGGCACTGGAGAATCTTCCATCCAGCACATTCACTCCATGGATCACCAACACTTCCTGATGCCTCCACTGCTAAAGCTTGACTTTCTCATGGGCACAGTAGTACCAAGACCTATGTTTTACTATCCTGCCATGAAATGTAACTCCTGCAAATGAAACCCTTGCTAGCAAAACACAGTGCAGCCTTCCATTCAAACACTAGTATTACTTTTGACAAGTCTGAACAAGAAAATTTGCTTTGAGCCTTCCTTTGTTTGCCCCATTATTCTTTTCCCACTGTTTGTGAAATTCAGACTTCATTTTCTGTGTGGCCTGTATTATGTCCCAGGTTTCTGTTTCCAGTGAGGATTGCCCAGCATAAGCAGCAGCTCACCTTGACAAACACCACAGCACACCTTCTTCCAGGTGGGAAGGGTCCCTCTCCCACCAGGGAAATGGTGTGGCTGCAGCCAGCAGAGCTTTCTGCAGTAAGAAGGGTCAGCGTGCTCTGGGATTACTGTATCACCATTGTGTCATAGCGTAGACAACACCACTGAACAGTGAGAAGGGTGAGTGTCCCATCTCAGTAGGTCATTGTCCTCTGCTCAGTGCTGGAAGAGTTCCAATGCCCAAGCTCCCACAGCCACCTCTGCTAATGTTTGGAGATAAAAATGTCATCATATATCCTCTTTGACAAGGGGGAGAACTACCCTCTGACAAGCTTTCATTGCTGCTAAAGATACTAAAATTTTGACTGTATAGCTGTCTCTGAAGTTTGAGACCTCAATCACATTAATTCTGCCACAGGCATCAGGCATCAGAAAGAAGACAAACATGGTGGCAGGAAAGATGCTCAGTAAAAAGGAAAAAGAGATGTCAAAGATGGACATTAATAAAGATTTCTGTACACAGACTTTGCAACCATTCAGGCCAGCTAGTTTAGTACTCTGTATGAACAGTCCTGAACTAGTTTAATAGTGCCTTTGTCCACTTTAGCTGAAACCTGTTCCAAATCAGCTAATGGAGAGCTGAGATAAACCTGGATTAAATCAAGACTGGAACGTACAGAAAAGGACTACTTGGAAATCATGTCCCAAGGCACACACTTACTTCAGCTGGCTGAAGCATTGATTTGTGTGATGGTGTTTCAGAATGGAAAGTACATATTAAAAGAAAAGGCATATCAACATTTAATTGAATGTATGGGACATTTTGGAAGACCTTTCTTGGGTTGTTTTTTAACAAAGCATTTCATGAGATTGCGATTCTTGAGAAATGCTAGACCAAGAAAAATACTAAATGATATTAAAATTATGGCAACAGTTATTGTAACAAAGAGCTGCATGCAATCTGAATAGACGAGGATTAAAAAAGGAGCCGATTTTTTATAATTTTCATGCTAAAAAAGCCCCAGCTATTTTTCCCCTTCCTAACCAGCTTTTCCAGTATAATAGAACATGCCAGGGAGATAATATATCCTGGAGTGCTATGAATGGCTTTACAACTCCCTAAAAATCCTGTGGAAAGGACTTGGGCATGCTGGTAGATGAAAAACTGGATATGAGCACCAATGTGCAATCGCAGCCCAGAAGGCCAATCACATCCTGGGCTGCATCAAAAGAACTGTGTCCAGCAGATCAAGAGAGGTGATTCTGCCCCTCTACTCTGCCCTGCTGAGACCTCACCTGGAGTACTGCATCCAGTTCTGGAGCCCCCAGCACAAGAAGGATGTGGACATATTGGAGACAGTCCAGAGGAGGGCCACCAAAATAATCAGAGGAATGGAGCATCTCTCATATGAAGACAAGCTGAGAGAGTTGGGGCTGTTCAGAGAGAAAAGAAGGCTCCAGAGGGACCTTGTAGTGACCTTCCAGTATCTGAAGGGAGCCTACAGGAAGGCAGGGGAAGGTCTATTCAAGAGAGTTTGTAATGATAGGACAAGGAGTAATGGTTTTAAGCTAGGAAAGGATAGATTTAGATTGGATATTAGAAAAAAGTTCTTTAACTTGAGGGTAATAGATCACTGGAATGGGCTGGCCAGAGAGGTGGTGGAGGCCCCATCCCTGGAGTCATTTAAAGTCAGGCTTGGTGAGGCTTTGAGCAACCTGACCTAGGTAGAGATGTTCCTACTTGTGTAGGGAGGTTGGATCAGATGACCTCTAGAGGTCCCTTCCAGCCTAAAACATTCTATGATTCCATGATTCTAAATAACTCATAGCCCATCAGCTGTGGAAACATCACAGACTTTCTGGATCCCCCAGTATGGACCTGTGACCGCTCATGCCAATGCCCAGAGAGACCAGATTGCTCAGGGTCCCAGGTGTGGGGTGCCCAGCTGCCCAGTCTGAGGCAGGCAGCTTGCACTCAGCTCTGATTTACAGCAGTCATGACCTCTGTACAATTAATTTAATGGCCTGATTTCATTTGCTAATGGAGTTATGCTGTCTGGGTTGCAAAACATGTTTCCATTTATGTTGGAAGGCATACTAGAGAAATTAACTGAATGGCCAAAGAGCTACTTTGTCATCTTTTCACAGAGTGTACCCTTCCTTGCTGGGATCACAGTGACAAGAAAACAGAAGTTTTCACATTCTCTTTTAATGTTGTCAAAAAATCTCTGGTTGGATGGACAGAAGCAACCAACCCCCCTTAGTCTCCTTCAGATGAGAAGGCAGAAAGGTCAATTGAGATTATACTGAGCTTCATTTCAGGGCCTCAAGATATACTGCTCATATCTTTAATCCTGCATAGCTATTCCTATGCCCTAGACCTGCTTGGTAATTAATTCCACTTGCAAAGAATAACAATAACTTTAGATATCTCCAGTCCAAGCCACACAAATAACAACTATTAGATATTTCATTTCAAGTTAACATTGTCCTGGAGTCAATACCAAAACTAATCCTTTCTATGGATATTTATAAGATTGTCTGTAACACACTAGCAATTTATTTCAGCATTTTAACTTCCAGTTATCAGAGAAACACTAAGAAAGATTCATGTAAGAAAATAACCTGTAATTAGGCTGGCCAGACAAAATTGTGGAGAAATCTTTAAAAGTACAATCACCTCATGCCATCATGCTAGGGCAGTGGTGAGAAGATTTGAAGTATTTAGGCATTTCTCATCTTGAGAAATGTCCTGGTCCATCTATGCAACAAACTGCCATCCACTGAGTCCACTTGAACAATTTTGAAATGAACAAATGTATGATGCGAGAGTATAAATGTTCAGGGAAAGCAATTAGAAGGGACTTGCTGGCAAATTCAGTCTTAGCTGCCTTCCAACACCATATGCGTACTTCTAGGAAAGGGTATGTAGTTGTTCTGCTTCCAGCTCCTGCAGCTATGTCACAATTTGTGGTTTTCAAAATTAGAAACTAATGAAGTATGCTAGCATTAGGAGGAGTTCTTGAGAGAAAAATTCTGCAATAAAAGGCTGGTAATTGCCATTGAACAAGGAACTGATGGATAGCACACCACGCTGGTTGCAGGTACATAGGAAATGTGACTCATGAAGTAGGCAATATAAAGGGATGAGTAATCAATCAAAACAGAGTGAAAGAACAAATTTTCTCATACAAGAAAGGTAGTTGCTGCTGGACTCAGAAACAGCAAAAAAGTATTTGTTGCAGTAGAATAAAGAAGGGTAATGGAAGAAAACAATAGAGCAGCAGCTCCCTGTCCTGATTTGTTCAAGAACTAACATCACTCACAGCAGCTGCAGCAATTCCTGACCATGGGCAGAGGAGGAGGCAGTCAGCTCTTTAAACAATGTACCCTCTTCTGTCTTGTTCATCCACAGCAGTGGGTGGAGGGAATGGAGGCAGAGAGCCTGTTGCAGATGGTAGCTACAGAAGCATCTGTTCTGGGCCCATGGATAAATCCAATCACACAATGTAGATTTGGAAATGAAGGGGAACACGTAGTATTTTGAGGCAGAAACATTGTCATTGTGTTTGAATGTTAGAGCGTGAACATCCATGAGGTCAGCTGTCACTGCAGAGGACAACAGAGCTCAGAGTTACTAAAGTGATCTCTTCCTAAACCCCAGTAAAGTTGTCGTGTACTTCCGTGCCATTTCCTCCACCTCTGCTCCAAGGATCCCCGCTGCTGTACACTTACCTGGCTGCAGGCACTGCAGCTGGAGAGCCTGCAACACCTTCTGTGCACAGCCGGAGCTGAGGGAAGATGAGGCTGGTCTCCCCAGTAATAGGACCCCACACAGAGCTGGGACAGGTCAGAATATGCATGTGGAACCAGGAACAGCAGCAGCATTTGTGTCCCACTGTGAGATAAGATTTTTCCTTTATTTGGGTAGGTATGGTCCATTTACATATGAAATGAAAGCCAGACCTTTGCTCTTCTAACTGTGATTGTTGAATCACAGTCAATGTCAGAGACAGGGAATACTCTGACATTTCAGCCTTTTATTATGTTGTTTACCCAATTCTCTCAGACTCTGCTAAATCTTAAGCTAGTCCCCCAGTAATTTTGTATATTTTGACTGTATATTTGGAGTTAATTATGATTCTAGTCATCAGGACTGAACAGGAATGGGACAAATTTGTCTTTGTTCTCAGACAGGATAAGCCTTCCCATTAGGAGAAAGTTTCCTGGTTTATGCTCTCAGATTTGAAAAATGAAACTCTTTATCTGCACTATTCTTGCTTAGGCTCTGATCCCATAAACACTCTCACTAAACATTTGCAAAGAGGAGGAAAAGCAGCCAAATCCTACTAAGTTATAGTAAGCAATAATCATATTGCAGGACATTTATGTTTCCTACATGTTCCATTGGGAGAGAGGTCCCTTTAAAGCTTTCAACATGATTTAAGCACAAAAGTTTTTTATATAGGTCAGGAAAGAGAAATGTAATTTCCCCTAGTTTTGTTTGGTTGAAGTTCTCTGTTCTAGCACTTAATTAATGACTCTGGTGAAATGCTTTGAAAACAGCAACATTTCTAACCCCAAATGCATTGCCAAATTGAGTACTTCCTGCTCACTGTCTACTTTGGAGAGGATGCTGAACTCACATCCATGCACTACTAATAAAACCAAGGAAACTATTTTTATGGCTATGGAAAAAAAAGATATTTCGTCCTCAGTGCCCATCTCTGTCAGTTATAGCTGTGGGAAAGAAAGAAGTAATGTAAGAAATGTGGAAAACAAGGCAGAGGAGGGAAGGGAAGCCACACAAGATGGTGCAAAATTACCCAAGCTGGAACAGTCAGATGCACCAGTTGGCTTTGACACTTCCTTTCTTATATATTCACCTCTGAAAACCAAGCATTCTGAGGACAGCCCACATAAGGACAAAAGCACCCAGAATGTAAATTGGGCAGAATGGCATCCAGAACACAATCTTCAAATCTTTATCTAATTCAATGATTGCCTGTTTTTTTAATCAGTATTTTTCCCCAGGTTTTCAAGCTTTCATGTCTCTTGCAGTCCAGTACCTGCCTCGGGTCTGAGACACTTCAGCCCAGAGGGTACACACACTCAGAGCTCCCCTAAGGTTTGTCCCCAGGTGCTACTGCAAACTGACAGCATTGCCATCAAAGACCTGCCCAGATAAGAAGGTGACACACTTCCATTGTGCCATGGTCTGCTGACCACTTCTCCAGGCAGCAAGATGCAACGTACCTCTCTGCAGATTCAAAGGTTCAAGTTTGCTGCCCTAATGGCTGAAGTTCAGATTCATTTCACCCAGGGGTTTTTTTTCACCAAAGTTATCTTCCACACACACTCTCCAGGAACCTCCTGAACTGTTTCCTCTCTGCTGTATTGTATTTCCAGCAGACATCTGGTAAGTTCAAGTCCCCCATGAGAACAAATTGTAGTGATTGTGAGACTTCTCCCAGATGATTTCATCTAACTCTTCATACTGGTTTGGTGATCTATAACCATGACTCCTACCATGATATCTATCTTGTTGGCCTTCTCCATGATTCTTAGCAATAAAACGTGATAGGAATAGAGAAAAATAGGAATGTGCAACAGGTACGCCCAGATGAGTCATCCTCCTTGTTGAGTGAAGAAGGGCCCTAGGGAAACATCCTCCTCCCCAGCTCTACAATGGCAGCAGGATGTGCAAAAGGTACAGGGATGGGCTGAGTTCGAGTCCAGCAGCTGCTCCCTGCACAGCAGATGATGCAAAGCCTCCTGTCCTGCAGGTGCCTCACCCACTCCACTTAGAGTTGTTCTGCTGAGGAAGCAGCACCCATGACTTGGGCCCCCAGCAGCACTCAGGAAGTCACTGACCAGCCTGGTGCAGAACAAGATCTATTGCTTTTTCCTCCATGGGTGGATGATGACAGAGGTCTCTCTCTTCTACCTACATGTAGTTTTCCCATAAAACCTGCAGCAATGCGTTTGATCGGCATTTCAAATGGAGAAGCTTTTGCAGAGGGAGTGGGGAATGGTCAGAGCCATCACATGAATCTCATGCCCTCAGACAGTTCTACAGCATTGGAGCATCTGCTGAGTCAAAGACAGCAGTTCCTATTTGGTAAGCTACAAACATAGACGTCTCAGATGGACACCCTGCCTCTCCTAAGAACTGTTACAATCAGACACTATGGTGCATGAAGTCAAGAACAGCCACATCTACTTTGAGAGATTCAGGAAGTGGAAGAGTAAATAAATAAAAATCGGCATTTCTTGGACTAAGACTCTCCGAATTAGAGATCTCTAACCTTTCAAGGCAAAACCTTATCACTAACTGCCTATCTATCTGTGAAATAAGTCAGAATTTTATATTGGCTGTTATAGAACACACTTAGTCTGCAATGTATTACCTCTTGGAGACAGCTTAACACAGGAGACTTTAAAGCACTGAAAGCATCATTCTTCTTGCAGGTACTACTGCTCCAGACACTTTCCACTTGCCATAGCTCCTGATTGCCACAGTTCCAAGTCTTCGTGTTTTTAGACAGACTGGTGAGACTGCCTTGTCCCTCAGGAAGGCCAGACTTTGAATCCTGCCTCTTCAGCTCTGGACCTGCAGCTCAAGAGTGGAGGAGAGTTCACTGATAAAATCCCTTCATTTTCTGAAGGATGTCCTTTGCAAGCCTTTATGCACCATGATATCACTCAAGCAAGCACACATTGCTGGAGGACGCCCCAGTGGGAGACACTGTTTGGCTGCCACAAGGTCCAAAGATCCTAAGGAATACACCAAAGGTGTTAAAAAATCTTAAATGCCACAGGCACATCTTTGCTAGGAAAAGAAACTCTATAAAAGCTTGTCAGGGCTATAAACATGAAAGACTGAATCTACATGGCAAGCAAAGCATGGAAAATATTCTAGCCTGAATTTCTTCTGGGTGATTGGATGTAAGGTGTGCTGATGGGAGTGATCGCAATGATCAAGTGAAGCCACAGCAAACAGAGCCAAGAAGGTTTCACTGCTAAATGAGAATGGCAATGAATTTTGTCCTGATAGTGAAATAATAGCAGATCTGTGCACAAGAGATAACTACGTTAATATTGAAATCTCAGGCAAGGCCAACAAAATAGATACTAGCTGACAAGTAAACCATAAAGCTGCTATTGAAATATTTGATGGGTGCATTGTCTATCTTTAACAGCAGCCCAGTAGAAACATTGCTTACTTAATGTTGTTTCATAGACTCACAGCATCTGAAAAAAATAAATGACGGCCCAGGACTTCTCATTTGGCATTCCTGCTTTCTGCTAGAACACAATGATATTGACTAAACATGTGTCTTGTAAACACTTGCCTGCAGTGTTCTTGCTTTGTATATTTACACAGTCCATGTAAATTTTATGTTTTACTTTTGACAGAGAAAACCTGCAGTGACTTTTTATGTTTAATACATTCATTCTGAAGTTGTTGCTTCTACCTACTGTCAATATGCTCTTTTTTTTGGCTGAAAAACGTTAGAATATATTAAGAAAACATATTTGCACATGTAACCCTCATGCTGCTGTTACTTGCACTACAGATTTTGGTGGCCAAGAAAGTGGTATACTATGAGGTTTTGGATCAGTGAGGTTTCTCTGCATCATTAGAGTGACCTGGCAAGATCAAGAAAGCAGAGATCAAAAGGCCAGAGGGATCCTATGCACACTCCCTGACAGCCTGGGAACAAAACAGCCAAGGCAAAGCAAATTCACAAATATTGAATTTGCAAAGCTGCATGGTGTAGAAGGAGGTGCAACACATGGATGAAGAGGAGAACAGCCCAGAGACTTTCTCTTAAGAGCAACATGCAGCACCTCAGAAAAATGACTTAGACTCCCAGCCTTAGCTGGGTGCAAGCTTTAGGGGGACTGATGATATTGTTGGAGAGAAAAAGCAAGCCACAGAAGATAATAAAGAAATGAAATAGAGGACTGGCAATGCTCACTTGCTCCTCACTGAAAGGACATAAAAACTAAAGTTATTACAAATATTTACAAAAATAAGCTGTCAGGGATTGTAGCAGAGGTATTAAAACTCTCACTGTTTTAAAAACAGATCACATATGGATCTCATCAAGTTGACACCCTCAGCTCATCAAGCTGACAGGTCATTCATGCAGTAAGGGAAGAATCTGAGGAAGAAACTGATAATAAAAACATGCTAGGGCTGAAAGAACCCAACCATCCTACTCATCATGAATCAAGAACTATTTCTCCATCTTAAAAGCAGAATTTGAAGGAGTTTTTTCTAAGGAAATCTTTGGGCAAGTAGAGCCACCACTAGGCCAGTTAAAATAGAGAAAAGATTTTTAGCGTGAAATCAGTTACGCATTTTTTAAGGAAAGTCATTATTAACTGCAACTGATCTTAAACCAAGAACTGCATCTTCCCTAAAGGGGCCTCATAAACATTTTCCTGTTATACGAAAAACTACATTTGTTATCTGCAACTTCAAACATCCAATCTGCAAAGTAGATACAATTTTAGGAAAGTGTAACTGCTTTTATGAACCAACCAGTCAGAGGAGCAAAATCCAGAAGCAGTTTTTCAATCTGACTCGGAAAAGAAACCTGCATAATCCCAGGCAGATTTAGAGTTTGTGGAGGCCTCCAGCAGAAGGAGAGTCAACACAACAAGCAGTTCTACCAGCTTCTACTGGGAAGGTAAAAGGAGAGGTAGGACTTTCAGTAGTAGTCAATAAAAATTTTTTAGGATACATATTTTCAGAATTTGCAGAATCTGAACCTCTCCACTTCTCTCTGACAACTGCCACTACTTAACTTCCTGTCTGTGAGGTAGAACCACATTCTGTTTCTTCCTGTAATGTCTTGGAGAGAGAATGAGGTCTTTTAAGGACTCGAAAAGCTAAAAACAACAACAGTAAAAAAATTAATTAAAAATCCTTTATGCTTCCTCAAAAGGAAAAGGAGTTTGAGGAAGCTGTTAAGAATTGTTATATGTGTCAAAAATACAGGTTAAATCAGGCAAAAAGTTCCAGCGGAGTAACATGAAGGGAAGCAGATCTTGCAGTGGAGCAGACATAGAAGTTCATGTACCAGACTAGATCTCTCCTCTTGGAGATAATCTCAGCAAACGTGAGTAGGTGGGCAATGAAAACCTCACACTGTCGGTTTACACATGTCATGGAGCAGCTGGTAGAAGAACAGGGGCTGACGAAGCTCCCTAGCTAACAGGCAGGAATTGGAACAGTTAGCTGCAGTATTCAAATGCAGGTATCTCATTAACAGCCTTAATCCTTCATCCAGAGAGATAGTGGAAAACAGGGTCAAAATGGCAAAGCCTGCATGTAATGCCTCAGCTCAGGCATGTCTGCAGAGAACAAAGACAAAAATCTTCAATATTATAAAACCTCAGGAGAACAAAGCAAATTTGTGAGTAGGGAATATATAAGACACATTCATAAGGAATAACTAGTGCTAAATATTTTTCTGTGCTTGATGTGTTGTCTGGGTCTGACAAGTGCCTTTGGAAAAGCAGCAAGTCAGAGCAATAACTAATTGCTCCCTAAATCCCCACTGTCATGCATTGGCATGCTGGCCATTTCCACACGTCTTCTTTCTGATGGCTGAAGGAGAACCACATCTTCCCAAGACACCAAACCTTGCTCATCTCCTAAATAAATATTAAACTCCCACACCCTCTCAAAGGCTGAAATGCTTGGATGAAGACACAAGCACCTCTTTCCTTGTCAAACACTCTGCTCCTCCTGCCTCCCACCATTACTCCAGGATATTCATCACCAGAACAGTTTGAGCAATTTGCATTTTTACCCTCTCCTGTATCCCTCACTAGGCACAGTGAGGACAGCCTGTCCTACAGGTCTGATGTTCAGCTGGTTTTTTTCATTTTTAAGACTTAATCACCTGGTCTGCCACATTTCATAGCTCCCATGCAAATCACTTACTCTCTCTTTGGAGTAACAGAGTGCTATCATTTGCTAGGATCCCAAGATCCTTGGTGAATGAAGAGCATAAAGGCTGTAAGCATCTCCACAGAGGAAAAAAAAGGCCATAGAAAGGTGTTAACTAAAGGTAACATAGAATGTTGTATGCCACTTTGGCTTCCCATGGTAATGAATTTCAAACATTTCTACCTGCGTTAAAATATCACAATAAAGTTAACATATGCTTACCTGGAGGATGGACTAAACTTTCATCAAAATAATAGTGCTACTGTGACTACTGACATAACCATTTGCCATTGGTAGAAAAAGAATTTGAAGGGGTGTCTTCAAAGGTCTGAAAAGCATTCACTAATCTTTGGACAGAAGGTGGATTGGAGAAGATAAGGCTGAGCTTTTATTTTGATGCACTTGCTTTCTTGAATCAATGGTGATATGGTCTCTACAGAGTTACAGATCAGGGGAGATGCAGAGAGCAATTTTTCAAAAAAAAAATTACGAAGTAAGCAACTCATTGGGGTCAGTAAAGGGAGGAAAGCAACTGAATAAATTACTGATAAATGAGAAAATT
This sequence comes from Brachypteracias leptosomus, assembly GCA_013401335.1. Classification (NCBI taxonomy): domain Eukaryota; kingdom Metazoa; phylum Chordata; class Aves; order Coraciiformes; family Brachypteraciidae; genus Brachypteracias; species Brachypteracias leptosomus. Next base: position 136,207 of record VYZX01028398.1, on the reverse strand, counting down.
ATTATAAGTGGCTTAGCTAGACTTCCAGAACACCAACTGGGGAAGGAAAGATGGCAAGAGAACAAAATTGGTGCATACTGAGCCAAGGATAAAAAAACCACATGAAATAATCACTGTGGTTTTGTAAATTATATTGATCCCTTGCAGATAACTCTTGCAAAATTAATGGTTGACTTTAGTGTCAAAATGTCCATAGACATTCTGATACAGAGGTTAGCAGGAACAGGACCTGGTCCATGGATAACATAAGAAAAACAGAACCAAGCCAAAGATTATTTTCTTTTCATTGGTTGAGATTTTAAAAGGGAACTAGAAGTTCACTGTGTTCACAACAACATAAAACATTTATAAAAGTTCTGGTTTTCAGAAGAAAATTGTCCAGTACTCCTAAAAAAAAAAATCACAATTTCTTTTAAAATATCTCAGGATACTACTGAAGAACATTTGAAACCAAAAATCACCAGTCTTTTCTGGAGATTTCATGGCAAAGTAGCTATATAAAAATAAAGTCCAGTGGTTTCCCTTTACATGGTGGCAAGTTTTGATTAAAATTTGTACTTATGTGTTCAGTGTCTGGCCGAAAATGTAATCATACAACCAATCTGATATTTTGAGTCTATGAGTACAAAAAGGAAGATTTAAACTTTGCAGCTTTCACCACATTTCTCTAAAGGTCAAAAGCACACATCCGACTACCTCAGACTGCAGCAAAGTTCAGTTCTTACACCTATCCAGATCCAAAAATCCTCAGTTCTTGCTTATCTTCAGTTCTACTGGGTAGTCAATGTTTCACAGCAAAAAAAAAAAACAACAAAAAAACAGGTTTTAGAGGCTTTTATAACAAAATCACTGCTTTTGGAGCCTGAATAAGTACACCTGAAGGAAATACTTTTAAATTCTTTTAAAAGAAGGATATATGAAGACATGCAACACCTGTTAACCGTAATGTCTACTCGGAGAGCTGCTAAGTTTATGATGGTGTTTTACTATTCCAACAACATTAAGATACTATTCTCCTGTACATTTTAAATAGTATCCTACTATCTATAAAACATAATGTTCAGTCTACCTTGTTATCTCTTTTTACTAGGCTGTTAGAGTTAGGACCTGATATTCCCAGAATCTCTGTTACTTGTGAGGGGTTCTCTTATTTAACTGGGTTTATCACCAGCTTTAAATAAACCTGTGAATGACATGAAACATGGCAATACACCTCCATCACCAACTTAGCCAAATATAGTTTTCAAGTGGAATGGATCCCGGGACTTGAATTTAAAATACCTGTCTGGCTTTGGCCCAATGTTCACCCACTGCAGCTAGCATGGATGAGGCTAATGGCATGATCCCACTGCAAGCAGGCCTTTTGGAAGCCCATAGCTCCAGTTACCTCTAGTGGTTGCTGCATTACAGCTGCAATGCTGCTTCCATAGGAGGTTGTTTGGGGCCACAGAGAGCCCTTATTCCCACTGTGATGCTTTGTAGGTGCTATACACTGTGATGGGATGGCAGTAGCATGTCATATGCAACAGTAAGATGGTAACACTGGGTTATGCCCTTGTAGCAGTTTTTACCCAGAAGTGGATGAATGTTTAACTTTTAAAGGGTTTATATTGTTTTGAGGTTTTTAGCTTAGCTTTTATAAAGGAAATCTAAGAATGTGTTACATCTGAAGCAGCCAGCTGCTGTTGAGGTGCAGCAGGTTGGCTTCATCCACTAACTCTCCTACATGGTCCATGCCACCCAGAGGAAAACCTCCTCTGCCTCCACAGACAGGCATTTGTGCAAACAGACTGACTCCTGAAACCCACTATCATATAGCACAGCTGAAAATCTAGGGAGGGACAGAGACACGTGAAAAAATTTTTTATTATATCCTGAAGGCCATAAAACACCACCACCAAGGTATCAAGAAGCAACTCAGGGCTGTACAAGTCCTGAGTGCAGCAAGCTGTGTTGGGGCTCTTCTGAGAAGAGGAGGTGAGGTTGATGCCTGGGGAACAGATCTCCCCAGTGTGTGGAGCAGCGGTGATGGAGCAGCCCCATACCATGGGAAAAGTCAGAGCAGCGGAGGCGCCAGCCTGGGCCTGCAGAGCACAACATGGCATGCAAGGCCAGGTCAGAGCATAACGCACAATGTGTTGTGAGCATCTTTTCTTTTTCTTCTCTTTTTAAACCAAACAGCTTTACTTTGGATGAAAACATTACCATATATTAAGCCTGAGATTTCACGATAGATACCATCAGGCATCTAAAGCATCTTATTCACAGGGCCTGGCACTGGAGGTCTCCTTGACCACTGAGTATGTCTGACCACAATCTGGTAACAGCCTTTGACTGAAATGCCAAATACTTAAGAGTGCAGCAAACCACCACAAGAGATCCACACTGATCTCTTATAATGAGATGACATTTATACATATGTACACACTAGCTGAAATCAGAAACCTAAAGCAGACTGGAAATTCTCATTGCTTTACAGCTGTAAGAAAAAAGGCTTCAGCGGAGAGGAGACAGATAGGTCCAGGTTACCAGAGCTGGCAAAAAAAAATCAAGAAAAAATGCAATAGTCTTGGAATAAATTCATTGGGAAAACTCTTTTCATACACTGCATGAGTGATACCCAGCTATTAGAAGACAATCTCCTTCTCTTAAACTGCTATGCCCAGAAATCTGCTCAATAAATAGGCAGAGGAAGTTCAAAGCAGGTCCAGCTCTGTAGAGAATCAGAATCCCCCTCACAACACCAGGAGGTTTAGTAACATAGTAATTCAGCTCTGGGAACTTATTTTGTTTCTGGAAGGCCTTCAGCCTTCTCACTTCAAATTTAATCAGAAATAATTGGCCCTTTTGAACAGCAGGAAACTTGGCTGCTACAGAAGCCATGCTACACTGCCAAGCTCTGCCTGTTCAGCAGGAGCTGCAGTCCTGCTGTGTGGATGCGACTCGTAGCCCTCCAGGACAGCCTCCTCCTAGAGGTGATGCAGCTCAGCATCCCAGCAGTCTTGTTGGAAAATCAAGGGAGAGCAGTACCCACTTCCATTGAATTTAATTGGAAAAAAAAGGTGACACACAACAGGAGAACAGCAGGAGAGCATCAATTCATGTTGCATGAGCTCTGTAACAGAAATCTCCAGATTTTAAAGTGCTGGGGACCAAAGGATGTCCCAGGAAGATCCTTGGGCTCTGAGAGCTCTCTTGTACCTTGACTCTAGTAACTGTTTTAATGTGATGACCCTTGTATTAAATTTCATACAATGAGTACACCCTTTAAAAATTTCAGCAGTGTTATTAAACATGCTCACACAAACTGCAGCCTGTGTACATGGCAGTTATCAACAAGAGGCCACTGGCTCCAACATCAGACTGGTGCCAGGGATGGGGCCAGCCCTCCAAGAGGATATTGAATTCCAGAAAAAATGCCAAGAGCCTTTCCCAAATATAAGCATGAAATTAGGAGATGACAGGGAATGTCTTTCAAAATGATACAGGATGATTTTGTACCAGTGATGGTCTTGTGCAATGGGATCTCAGTGTCACAGAAATCACAGATAATGGGGAAAAGGATGAAAATTGTGCAAACATTGTCTAAAGCACAAGAATGACAAACGCCCTGAGGAGGGATCCTTTAACTACTCCAGAAAACTCATTATAATCAAGGTGTAGGCAAATAAAAGGCCATTGTATTCACAAGTGAATCAAAAGAACTTTTGAATTGCTAAGAGGATTTGAAGGGAAATAAATGGAAAAATAGGAATTTTTAAGGGCAGGCAGCACTCTCGTTGCATGTGGTTGGCAACTAGCTTTTGTACTGGAAACAGGGACAGAAATTAGTTCATTTGTTAATGTGGCAATTCCAGTCAAATATCATTGTCAAAGCCAGAATGCTTTGTTAATAATATGTTGATAACACCATAAATGCCCTGCCCCAAACTGCTCTAATAGTAAGGAGGTTCAGCTACATTTTCTGATATCAGAGAAATATAAAATATATCTTCAAGACACAAACGAAAGACTTTGAACAGCCTGGAAAAAAAACCAGTCAGAAAAAAAGATAGGAGTCTCAGATTTCTCTTTGTTTTTCCCAAGACCTGGCTAGGGTGTCTCACTCTTGCGTGTGGTTGAGTTAGTTTGGCCAAAAAACCTGAGTGAAAATAAAGCACAGTCAAAGGAATAAAGGCAAATTATTTTCTCATCCCAGGAACTGCCCTTAATACACAGTTGAAGCTGAATGAAATGAGGTGTATGAGAGACCTAGGTATGTTACAACTTGAAGCAAACTAGCCACAAATGAACAATAGCTTAAAGATTACGGTTATGTTAAAAAGTGCCTTTTGTTCCACGTCTCAGAATGTGCTTCTTTTGACTTGCTTGTCAACCCCATTTCCATTTCTTGGCTAGCATGACAAATGGTATAAACTCACAAAAAATTTATGACTGAAGAAACAGCAACAATTTTATCCTGTATAATTTTAACTTTGCATTGTTCATTCTGCCCTCATTGTTGTAACTTCTCTGATATATATTGCAATTGCCTCTGGGTATAGGCAATAATAAATTATATACACATTCTGAAAGTACAAAAGACTCCAAAGGAACTAGTTAAATTAGCAATAAAGATACAAGAACAGTAGTCATTAATCCAAAGAAAAAGTACTAGTTGTTGTTCTTACAAAAAGTTCCAATTGTCACAAAACATTTGCAAAATATTCCACTCTCAAATTGCTTTGGCAATTGCAGTGGAAAATCTCCGGGGTCAGAGTCTCTGCTAAACAGGGCAGAGAAGCTGAGCCAAGGCAGCAACATACTTGAGGTTGGGATACAATCTTTGGACAACTCTTGTAAGGGACTATCCTTTTTTGCACAAGGGAACCTCCTGCAGTAGGATATTGCAACAGCCAGTTTTCTTTAGATGTGAATATCAGAAGGGGAGTCATGTTTATGCTGGAATGACTGGGACTGCAGCCTGAGAGTGAACAATAGGTAATGTTTATCAATTAGACATGTTAATCCTCCTTAGAAAAGCCAGACAAGTATGCTGTGCATTCATAGATTTAGCTGAAGGGTTTGCTACCACAACCTTCTTATGGCGCATAGCTGAGACAATCCAGCTGTTTTCTGGTCTGAAGAGATCCTAGGGAATAAATGAAAAGTAATGTTTTTATATTCATACAGTCAGATTATAGATATGCAACCCTTATGAGCCACTCTGTTTCCACTAGAAGTGGTGGTATGCTGGTAGTAGGATTTGTTAAAGTATAAGACAAAAGAAAAACAGAGGTATTTAGCTTTTCCTAAAAGAAATGAAGGCTGACAGGTAAGCAAGCCTGTTCTTAGGCAGCAAGTAACATATCAGTTTGGGTCTTTATTCTTTAGAGGTGCCTCCCCACCCATCACTCTCCTGGCCTCAAGGCCAAATTTAAATGTCATGTTGTGCAACTCCACAAATATTCTGGGGCAGGACAGGCTGTGGAATGGGACCGAGACAATGCAGCACTGGGAGCAGAGGCCAGAAAGTAAGAGCTAAACTCAGCCTGGATCTGGGTATACTGTTAAAGAGAGAAGTGAGGGTACTTTGTGTCCTGCTTCTTCACAAGCTCACCAAGGCTCCCTCTGCTGCATCTCTCTCCCGTACATCCTTCCAGCATGCTCCAGCCACCTCATCTTCACATGAACTTGTGATGACACCCTGCTTCAATTAGACTTGCCATAGAGCCTTTAAATTTCTTTTCAAGCCTAATTGCACCATTTTGCACTCACTGTCTTTTAAAGCTTTTTAGTAGCGGATAGCTCATCAAAATGTAATTCTTCCAATAACTTCTTCTTTCACCTGCCCGATTCATAGAAATAGTAGTTAGCATTAAAAGACAGTTTCTCTCTCAAAATCAAATGGCAGGAAAATACTTGAATTTAGGGATACATTTGAAAAGATACAGGAGCTTTTCAAGGAACAATGCGAATAACAGGAGGCTTTTAAACTCTGTTGAAATATAACTAAATATATGTTCTCCTCAAAAGCAATTTTAAAGAATTAAGCTTTCCTAAAGCCATTCAGCAAAGACTTTTGGAACCCATTATAAATCCTTTCAATAACATTTTACAACCATTCAGGTTTGGTTTGGTTTGGGTTTTTTCCACTTGGCTTCCTACATTTTCTTGAGAGCAAAACATCCTAGTGACATTGTGCTTGCTTTGGGGAAAAATCCAATGCCATAAGCAAATGCAAATGCCCTTTTGTTTTTTCCTCATTAGCCAATAGAACAAGAATAGGGTTGTAATTGAACAAGTGACTTCACATTTGGACACATATAGGAAAGAATGAAATGTATGCTATTGTAAGTTCTCCAGAGTCCACATAGGCTCTCCAGACACTGCACTAAATGTCAGATCCTTCTTCTTACAGTCAGCAGGAGGCTAACAATTGTCTTCTGTGTCAGCAGAATGGACCCTTTAGTATTTGTCTTCAGATGTGGTGACTTGTCCATGTTGACCAATGTCAGTAGAGCTCTGGCTACTTAGATTAGTTGAAGATCTGCCAAGACATGTTTATACTCTGTCACTATTGAAATCACAATATGCAGGAATTAAAACATAAACAAACCCAAACCAACCAAACAAAAAACCCCAAACAACCAGCAAACAAAATAAACCTCTTTGTTAAAGGAAGCCCTTGTAGACTGTCCTGCACCTTTGGGAAAAGTCTGTGTGTCTACAGAGGTGAAGAACATGAGAAACATTTGGGTATGGTAGCAGCCAGAGCAGAGGAGCTGCTGCAGGAGCACACACTTGCTTTGGTCACTCATGGTGGTGTGGTAGCTGCAGCTCTTCACAGATGGATGTAGGAGAGCTGGAAGGGAGGATGCAGTGACCTCTTCTTCTCCGGGGGCCTTGGGCAGAAAGAGGCAGGAGAGGGAAGGTGTGCTGTCAGGTGTCAGCAAGGGAGAAGAAATGTCAGGGAACAGGGAACGCCCGCTAGGCCTCAGGGGACAGAGAGACTGAGCCAAAATTCCTGCTACTAGCAAAGCCATCAAGCCAGCTGCAAGCAGGGACTGGCTGGCAGGGCCAGCATGGGCAAGGAATGGAACTGCACACAAACCTTTCTCTTTTGTCTCTTTTTTCCCTCCTGTTCTCTCTGCCCCAGTCACTTTGAGTTTTCTCTATCTAAAAGCCTAAACATTCTCAAATTAAATTTTCAACTTAAAAGCCTTTCAGTTTTCCTGGAGAAAGACATTGTAAGGGAAAGGCTTGGCAGGTCTCCCTCAAACCTCTGGTCATTGGAGCTCTGTCGGAAGTACCAAGAGATATTATCTGCAATGGCTTGTGGAATTGAAGATTTTTTTCTGAGTCTGTTTTGTTTAAGCAAAGCCATTCCCCTTGCTATCACCTAAGCTGGAGTATAAACATACACTTCTTAAAATTTCTGTGCATCATTGTTTTGCTTGAATGCTGCTCTTTGAAAAAAAACCAACCTGCTGTTTACATCTTGCTAAGCCTTTTCATTCATTGCCAGACAAAAAGTAAATAGGGTGCAATGCTTAAGAACAATAACTACACTTTATTTTGGAGTCAGCCCACCACAGAGATGAAGTCCAAACAGCTGTGATGAGATCCATATTCATAAGGATCCTTCAACAATGTTTACATTGCCATGAAGCCTAAAGAATACATTTAACACCCCAGTGAGGTGAAATAAAAATAATACCCTCAGTGGCAAAATGGAGACATGGGTAGTAAGTGGCTTTACTGATGTCACAGGACTTGCACATGATGTAGATACCGACCTGACCCTCCAGTCCAAGGCTTAACCAGAAGACCAATCTTCCCTATTCAGTCTATGCATAATCACAGTATCAGCAACAAGGAAGACCAGGACTGCCGTGACAACAAAATATGAAGCTGCTTGCAATTACAGGCCTTTCTGATGACCCCTCAGAGAAGAAAGAGCTGCAGACAAGCAGCAGCACTGGATCCTGGAGTTGCCATCACCAGGATGATAACTGAATCACCATTCATTGATATTAATAGAGCCACTCCCTCAGAAATAGTAATATTTTCAATTTTCAATATTTGCAATATTATGCTGTGTTGTATCTCATTCCATGTGAAAATTCAAAGTAGCCTAATAAGAGCTGAAACATAACTAGCTTCACTGAAACCCATCTATGACTTATCTAACCTGCCACTGAAGCAGTAAGGAGGGATATATGAAGTCTGAGAGCTTCTGGCCAACCACAAGTGAAGAAGGGTGACTGTCCACACCAGCCACCAAGGAAGAGACCATGTAGGTATTCGCCCAGGATGTTTTATGGTAATCAGCCAGGCAATTCACATGTCTCTGCCTAGGAAGGACCATCTATATCCTCTGGAGATCTGAAGGAAAATAAAGCCACTTCTCTACTTTGAGAAAGCCCAAGTCCTTCTAACTGTGACCCACTTCCAGGAACATGTCTCACCTTTGGTAGCATAGAAAGTGGCCATCCTGCAGACTCCTGTCCCAGGTGCCATGGTTGCAACTGTAGTCATGCCTGGCATTATGGGAAAGACTTGTCAAAGCAGGGCCAACTCAGCAATAAAACTCACTAAATGAGGACCTGTGTTCTAACAAAAAATGGAGAGCTGGAAAACACAGAAACAGCAATGTTTTCCTCCTCTGCCAAAGGGGCCCAAAACAGTGAAACAATGACAGCAGTAACTCAGACTATCATCAAGGAAAGCTGATGAGACTGCTGAGGAGATGGCAGAGGACCTTTACTGCATCAGAGGGTATTCGGAACTATTGGGGCACAGGATCAGTGTGTTAGCCCAGCATTCCTAGCTTCAGGGAAAAGTAATGAAAGGTACAGAAAGAGAATGTTAAGACAAGGATATTGCTGTGACAAAGGACAGAGCTGAAATCAGACAGAGACAAAACCATGCGTCAACTTTCCTCCGATCAACTTTCAGTGAGCTCAACACCTCATCTCTGTGTGTGTCATTTCTCCATTTTCTCATTCAGGTGGTGGAGAACCTACAATAACTGTTAAATGCATTATTGTTAACAATGCAAGGGTGTTTCCTGCTCATGCAGTAATTCATTGCCAGGTCAATAAACCCTTTGGCTTTTGGCCTCACTGTCTTTATTTGCAGAGGATACCCCTGGATTAAGTCACTTCTGCACTTCTTCAGCACTAGGCAACTGATCTACTAGAGATTACTTTTTCTCAACAGAACACGCTGTGTCTGCCCGCTGATTACAAAGGGGTCCTCAAGTGAACAGGTCATCCATGCCATCATGCTCAGATGACAGACCCTGCCCAGGAGGAAAGAGGAGTCTTCGTTTCCTGAGCCATTGCTGACATTTTTTCCACCTGGGGCAGGGAGGAAAAGAAAAACAGAATCTGTCCTTTCAAGCTCACAGTGACTTCTGTGAGGCACATTATTTTAGAAGCAACACCTGCTAGGCATAAGTCTTTTGCTTCAACCAAGTTGACAGATTTTCCTGGAAAGGGAAATAAGTCACTATTTCTCAGCAAAACCATCAGGAAATGCAAGAGATTCCATTCCTGTGGAGCCCTCTAATTAATAACATCTTGAAGTAAACTTGAAGTAGACATTAGGGTCTCAACTCCTCTGAGACAATTAGAAATATACCTAGAGCTTCAGTGCTTTGCAATGTGATGTATAAGGGTTTAATCCAAACCTTGTACAATATACTGCAGTGTCATCATGATGGTATTTTATAAAAAACTGAGCAGCTGTGCAAGACAAAATGGTTGCACTATGAAACCTGTACAGACACTGACTATACTGTATTTGATTTGAACAGTTTACCATGGGTAGGCTGTTGCCTTCACTGGTACTGTTCCTCTTTTGTTTCTTGTTAGTCCAAATTGTGAAGGGTTTTCTTAAATCATCTGAATAAAAGCATTGTTTTCCATTTGCCCCAGGGAGGCAATAGTTCTTAAATGCCTTAACTATTTGGATCTACAGCTGCAAAATTGCATTTTAATACCTTCAATGATCAGTTAATTCAGGACAGGCTTTGATTGGCTTAAATTCCCATGCATTAAATGAAATGGCCCCATATAAATCAGTTTGATCATTTTATGCTTGCACCATTAAATGCACTGTTTCATAAGGACCTAACCTTACTTAGTCTTTGAGGTCAATTAGATTTTTGAAACCCTACAAGCAGGACGTGTTCTTCCTACCAAAAATATATACCTTCAGAAAGGCATTGACTTCACTATTGGAGGAGTTGGTGTTCACAAATACCTTTGTGCCATTTTGCTGTACTTTGAATAAGTTGCTTCTGCAAAGCAAAGACACTCAGTTGCATCAGAAATATAAACAGCTGCCAAAAATATGCTTGTAATTAAGGTCCAAAGTCAGGAAAGCATCCTATACAGAAAGGTTAGTTAAGCATGTGTTTAAATTTAAGCGCATGTTTAAGTCACATGAAAGGAAGTAATGTTTCAGCATTTCTCCTTGCACTGTCATAGCCACTCCCTACTGGAGAAATCAGTGGTTCATCCAGTGAACTGAATGCAGTGCTCACATTTCCTGAGAAAAGGTGACATATGTGTTTAAATATTTTCCTAGGTAAAGGTAGGATTTCAGTATATGCTCCAGTAATCAAGGTCTAAAATCAGAAAAGATGGAGAAATATAAATGAGCTAGCCACCATTCCCAAAGAAAATACCTTACTCTTGAATGCAGCCCACATTTTTCAGGGAATCACCGTTCTCTATAGTTCTGAAACAGCTGGGCTCCAGATGGCAAGATTTGGTTTGTGTAAAGTCAATGGCTGCCACCTGATAAAATATATTCATTTCCTAGCATGAAAAATTTGCAACATGCACAATGTTGGATTTGATGTACGTAAAAGGGTATGCAATTTCAAAATCACCTCATTTGCTTTAAATTGGTATAATAATAATTATGACAATGAAACAGCTCCTAGATTTTTATAAAAACTAACTTTTTTTTTCTATAGGCTCTGTTTCTAACAGTATTCTGATTATTTAATTTTTTTAGATAAGCACATCTCCATTTAATTAGGGGTAGCATTTGCTTTGCTTTGTAAAAATGTAGTCCCATGATCAAATTTTGATGTTTTATAAAGGACTTTCAACAATTCCAGTTTAGAGTCTGCTTTATAATGTTGTTAGCTCATAGTCTTCCCATAAAATTTGTCTGTCCAAAACATTTATTTCTTTAGTTGTTTTATATTTAATTGCCATAAATCACTGAGTTGTAAGAATTCCAAAGATATAGGCATTGATTCCATTTACACAAACTTTATGCAACTGCAACTCCTGTAACTTTCCTGTTTGGTTCACCACTACACCCAGACATCCTTCTCTACCAACTTTACAGATGTTTGAGAATTCTCTTTTTTTTTTTTTTCGTTTTTTGCCAAAACATGCTTAAATTTGAGAACAAAGTGAAACTTTTCACACAGTTTTTCTTTCCACAACAGTCTAGTTATTTTGATAACTAGAAGGGAGAAAAGACCTGTCTTATACAAATATGTCCCACAAGTGAGCTAATAATATAATTCGTTAATTTCATAGCTTTAATATTTGAAGAAAAAGCATGAGTGAGAAGTTATTTCTTTATTCAGATTAATATCATGTTTTCAATTCATTCATTCCAAGACTCAGAAAGTGAAGCAGAAAACACACTCACAAGGTTTGCTCAGCAAGGTATAGTATCAACATCTAGTCTGAAAAACCCACATCCATGTGATCTGTACATACAGATGAAATGGTCTAAGGCTCCCCCTAACATGTGCCCAAAATATCATGACTAAGAGACACAGTCACATATGCACCAGCACAGAAATAGCCCTGTATCAGCAAATTCTTTAGCAACAGGGCTCACACACCTTTTCACGTGGTGCATGAGCAAATATGGAGATCATTCCTCTCAGGATGGCGGTTTTCCTCTTACCTGTCTGTGCACAGCACAAATGTGGGTTTCAGCAGTTTCTTGTAGTGCAAATCACCAGAATTCCAGAGGTGATTAGACTCCAGTGGGCTGAAAGCTGAGAAGACAGGTACAGTGGGAGGAGGAAAGGAAGTAAAGTGGTAGAAGCCAGCAGCTGATTTTTCTCACTGAGTATGAAAACCACATAGTAAGTTGAAAAGCTGATGGCACAAATAATTTCCAAAAGCACAATCTGACCTGTTGCTTGTGGGGTTTTACTGGCAGTAAATATAATCTAGCAATTGCCATTGAGGGCAGAAGTCTCTGCAGAAACCACTCTGCAGACATCCCAGTCTGACTATTGCAATCCCATCTTCTGACTTACAACCAAGATGTTAAACATTTTCTCAGGAAGATGAGCAGTTTGCTTGCTCCTTGGAGTTCTGTTCTAAGGCTGTAACCCAGTGCATAGTTGTCTCTTTCAGAGACAATCAGAATAATATTAAATAAGGAAAAAAATCCAAGTCAAACTGATTTCCAAAGATCACTTTAATTTCACCTGCTGCGACTGGTGGTCAGATCACCACTGCTCAGAGGACACACAAATAGGAGTCGAGGATTTTTGACTAAGCTAGCTCTTCCCAGACGCAGCTCCTGGCTTTCAGCTTGTAAACAAGCACACAATTTAGTTTGTTAGATCAGTGGGAGGTCAAGTGACCTGCCAGAGATCTCCCAGTGAGCAGTGCATAGGCCTGGGATCGAACCTATATTCCACTTTGTTCCAAAACTTCAATTGTTTGGATGCTTCCCATCCATCAACCCTGCTCCTCCCTGCCTGCTCCCCAAACAACAAACCAACCAAATCTTCTTGCAGGCCAGGTCTAGAGGTGTGGTTTTTTTAACATTCATTCATCATGTACTGAATCTGATGGATTCAGTAAAACTTGAATGTGTAATAAAACTGTGTTTTAAAGGGACTGGAGTAGGTGAATAGAACCAACGCTTCTTTTGTGATGCACCCTCCCTACTCAGTGCTATTACAGACACACATATGGATAGTTAGTGCCTAACTGAGGGATATCCAGGGCTGATAAGGGCAAGAAGGTTCACTTCTCCCAAACATGTCAAGCCTAGAGTGAGCCAAAGCCACAGCAAATGCCAGAGAAATACACATCTTCTGGTTTGGGGTTTTTTTTTCCCTGTGTGGCCTACCCTAGGTGAACCTGCTTTAGCAGAGGGGTTTGACTAGATGATCTCCAGACTTCCCTTACAACCCCTACCATTCTACTATTCTGTGATTCTCTTGGGCAACCTGTTGCACATGGAACATTCATTAGCTGAATGCCTGTTTTTTGGAAGTGCTACCTCTCTGAGCTGCTTATTGCTGATCCGTTCTGACCCACGTCCCTGTGTGTTTCCTCACTCCTCAGAGCTACGAGTGAGATTGTCACAGGCCCAGGCTCAACTGCTTTTGAAATCAGTAAGAGCTTTTAAAACAGTAAATTCAAGCAGAGTATAATAAGGAAAAAAATAGTTGGTTTTATTACTTAATAGTAGTAGTAGTTGTATTGATTGCAAATTTAGCAGTAAAATACACCTGTTTGCCATCATACAGGTCAGGGCTCTTAATAGATCTGTGTTCTGAGGTTTTGCTCAGGGCAAAGCAATGCATTTCTCTCTGGAAATGTAGAAATATTTTGCTACCTTGACAGTGGACATAGAATCAGACTAAGATTAAAAAAAGTCAAAACAAAATCCAAGGTTTCCCACTAAACCACTTTACAGTGTTGGATAATTCACAGCATTTCTCTGTGCTTCAGTTCCGTCTGCTGCAAAGTAGAACTATTAAAAAATGCCTGCCTTTGCCATGCACTGAAGTTTCCCTCATGAGGACCATACCAAGTGTAATCCTTCTGAAAGTTTAAAGGGTTTGAAGCACTCTCTCAAAACTGAAGTTTTGTTCCATGTTTGATTTTTTTTCAGCCATCTAAGTAATGGCTTGATTATGTAGGTGCCCATTGAGGAAAGCATACACAAATGTTAATAAAATGAGTCTGGCCATGGACAGAAGAAAAGGATATTGTCCTTTGTGCAGAGCAGTAGAGCATGAGACTGTGAACATTCTTGTCTGACTTCCACTTCCATCACAATGGGCTGGGCTCTGGTGCTGTCTGGGGAGCTCAGCCCGCTTAAAAAACAAATCTACAAATCCAATTTTTCTAAAGAATTCATCTGAGCCAGGAAACTCAAGATAGGAGTTTATCATGAAAGAAAAGGACAGACTTCTGCTAAATAACTGTGTTGTGAATCATATGGCTTTCTACTCAACCTGAATCTTGCGAGGAGGGGTCTTCAGAGCTGCTGTCCTGGGTGGGGTTGAACACTTGCTGTGGAAATGCCAGTGTCAGCTACTTTCCAGAACTCTGCCTGGGATAACCTTTGTGATTGCCAGTTGATTTGGAGTCACAGATGGACATGTGGCTTTGGACATTCCTCCTCAAAAGTCACCTCAGCTGCTGTTAACAATCCCCTTCTGTAATCCATGGTTATATTCACACTTTTGTCTAAAGCACCTTCGCTAATAGATGCTATTTTACAAATGCTGCACTGCAAAAGCCAAAAAGAAGACCTTAGGTCATTTCCATATCCTAATGTCATACTAGATTTAAGTGGAGTCTGTGCCTCTAAGAGTGCCTGAAACAGAGACTCTTCCTGCCCCAAGTGCCAAACAATTTACACCAACAAAGCCTGTTTCTGACCAGGGCTTATGGGACTATGTCAGAGTGCTCTTTCCTTTACAATTTTGAATCAAAAGTGACTCTCAAATGACAAATTAAGGCATGCAAACCATCTAATTCAGTCTGTTCCTACTGAGCACAACTAATTTATTAAAAGAAAACCAACCAAAAAACCCACCATCACCACCACCAAAAAATCAAAACACAAACAACAAAACAACCTAAAAAGGGATTAAATTGTTGAGGTTTGTTTTGTTTTTGGTTACACCCTTCTACATTCACACCCAAGTGAAAGGTCTTGTTCTACTTTGTCAGGAAGGATGTTCCAATCCTTCAAGTTCACACAGCAATTAACACTTTTCTTAACACCCCCCTCAACTTGAGCTGTAGCTCCCAATAGATCTTAGCTGGGTCAAGTCTCCTTCTGACTACCCTCTTCTCAGTCCCTGCCGTTCTGGCAGCCAGCAGCAGGCAGCCCTCTCTGTATTGCAACACGCTCCCTTCAGATTATACAAGACAAAAGAATTCCTAATTTGGATCACATAGCAGTAAAAAAAAAAAGGGTGATTTTATGGCAGCTTTCAAACTGGCACATGCTGGGACCCTGTATGGAGGGACAGCACCACTCTCTTGACCTATGCCAGGAAGGCGGATGGCTGTGGCAGATGAGTCTTGCTAGCAGCAATGCTCTGCATAAAAAGGGGCTTGTGTCCTTACTTTGAAATAAGCAAAGTTTAAAGTGCAAAACATCTTGTAAACTAAAGGCTTAGAAACAAGAAGTGCCTAAAAAGACTCAGTGTTTGACATTGCCTAGTTTTAGATTATGAATAAAAAAACCAGGTCTTTCTCCAACTCAGAAAACAGAAGCTTTGCACATGCTTTTGCCTGTATCTCCATATTTGCCACATCAGGGGAGTTATGTGATGCATGACCTCACATTGCTCATAACTGTCTTCTGGTTTAGTTTTGAACAAAAAAAGAGAATAGGTACATTTCTCCCAAGTTCAGC
The DNA here is from genome assembly GCA_013401335.1 of Brachypteracias leptosomus. NCBI lineage: Eukaryota > Metazoa > Chordata > Aves > Coraciiformes > Brachypteraciidae > Brachypteracias > Brachypteracias leptosomus. The sequence continues at coordinate 120,553 of VYZX01028398.1, read as the reverse complement.
TCTGGACTTTGAAATACAGATTTTGAGATGAGAAAGATATACATTCTTTTCCTAACTACACCATATTTTTTTTCTTGAGGAAGTGAACATTAGCCAAAAAGCAAAAATATAATCCACAAGTTCCTGTATTTTAACTGTCTCTCATCTTGAAGCAATAAATAAAGGTTAATCAAATACTTACTAGCTGAGTAAATATTTTTGCTCATATGTATAAACCATCCTAGGTCAGATTCTCATGTTTTGGCTCTGCATTAATATATCTTTGAAAAGCTTTTCAAGGCTGGTAGATTCTTTTTTTTTTTTTTTTCCGTCTTAACTCCATATGCTAAATTGAGGAACTATGCATATATACATACATACATATATATACATTGTTTTTTTACAGACCCTCCAAGAACTGTTTCTTTTTCCTTTAAACAAAGCCCAACAGTATATTAATGAAAGTATCCCTAAGAAACTCTACAATAAAAAAATCAAAATGCATTTGATAGAGGTCAGCATGTTCCAGCAAGGTAACACATTCCAGCTGCCTACCAGCTAGGTGGAAGTCCACCTTACAGGTAGTGGGCACATGCCAAAAGCTTCATTTAGGCAGTATGCTCCTATACAAGCCCCCTTACCATTCATGTTCACTCCTAACTGGATCTCAGCAAGCATAGGTCCTACATGTCTCCTACCACATGCTAGCACAACAGAGAGCCCTGTGCTCTGAACACTGTCAGAATTAACCATTTGCTCCAGATCTGTGGAGATAGTGGTTTAGGCCTTCAACTTCATTTTAATCAGCCTTTCAAATTTTTCTATTGTCTGAGAACTATGTTGAAGGCCCCAAAGGGCATGCCCCCACATTTTCCCCAAAAGCCATACAGAAGGGAATGGAAAAATAACTGACTCTTCTCTGAGAAACTCCCAAAGGAGACCTGATCTGCCAGAGAGCAGACACCCTGCCACTGCCCTACCTAGAGACATCCCTAAACAAGCAGCATCTGCTAGCACAATTATCTATGCCTTCCAAGGTTGTGTTGCTCAGTCCCATGAAATCTGTGGCCATACTTTGAAAACCTTTCTTTCTAAGGACACCAGTCTCAGGTTTATTCCATACTCTTCCCACACTTTGGCAGGATCACATATATTGTGGTTGGATTGAACTAGTTTAAGCTAACAGTTCTCCTGTAACCTTTGCTTCAGGCAAGTGATAGTTTTATGTCCTGAAAAATATTTATCAGAACAGGCATTAGTTCTGGGAGCTATATCTACCTGGCAATCCTCTAAGGCTCAATTTCCTCATGGGAATGAAAAATGGGTGAGCACTCATAAGCCGAAAAAAGAAGACTTTCCCCTTCCCTGCAACCATTTCTAAGAGGTGTAGCGGCAGTACTCTGGGTAGCCTTCAGCTTCCCTGGGAAGCAGTGACGCAAGAAGTATGAAGCTCTGGTTGAATTTTTTTGTGGGAGAGGTGTTATAACATGTATTTCCTGGACATGATATGTAGTGTGGAAACTGCCACTATTTTTCCCAGTTAACATAATTAATTAAGGATCACAGCCTTACAAACCAAACCAGTTCTATCACTCCACCAGAAAGTGGGTGGCCCTGGGGCATATCTGAACCGGTGACTTTGGAACCTAAAAGCAAAAATGCACTGTGAGCATTATCAGACCAACCATCCACTCCCAGTCTGTAGTCCAAACCTCACAGTAAGCCATCTTCTTCTCATCCTCCTTCATGGGTGTACTGTGCCAAATCCATGGGTGCCAGATGGAGCTGATACATTGGTATCTAGGATGTCACCCACAAGCCAAGGTTCCCCCAGAGAGTTGAGGGACATTTTGCCTTCAGGAGCTAGCTGTGCTCTTTTATTATCAGTGAGAAGGACAGTGCATGTTTTGTCTTACAAACTATTAAAACATCTCAAAATGGAAAGCTAGAAGCAGATAATATTCTTGTGTTTATAAAATATAAGAGGCAGAGCAGACAAAACAGATTAATAAGAATAATTTGGGCCTGAGGTGAAAAGCTTGCACAGTTACCCCATTTATTCCTCACCCATTAGGCTCTGCTCCTCCTCTGTGGGCCTCAGTGAATTCATTTGCCTCAAGGAACCCAGAAGCCAACTTTCTCTGCAGCTGTTTTTACTAGACTAACCTTTAATGGATCAAGGCCAGACCACAAGGAAGCAAGCCATGGCCATCTGCCCATTTTCTGCCTTACCCTGCAAAGATACAACATTGCAGGTCTTTGTCAGCATTGGTCTAGCATGGCTCTATTCCCAGCCTGGGATCTACCCAAAAGCCACTCCTGGGAAACCCTCACATGACTTCTCCTTACAGGATCTCAATTTGAGCCAGCTTTCTCTGGATTCTCCCCCACCCCCTTGTTTATCCACCTATTGCTTTTGTTGTTTTTTTTTTAAAAAAAAACTTTTCAATTTCCCACTTTGTGGCCATATTTTCAGGAAGATATGACTGCACCTCCTCCATCCCGAGAACTGACTTCTGACTGCCACCTTCTCTTAGGCAGCTACCCCACCACTGAGACTGAATCCTTTCCCTTTTGTCATTCTCTTTAGAAGTCCCAACTCTAGAACAATCTTTAACCATAAGCCAGTGTAAACAATCCACTACATCAATGATGTTCTAGCTGTTTCTTTGGACATCAGTAAGTCAATCAGCAGTGGAGCCTATGTGTACAGCATTCTAACAGCATTTTGGCAGTAAATAGGTCTAGGACAGGGAACAGATGACAAAAAGAGTGAACAAAATGACAAAATGAGTTTGTATTGCCTTCTGCTCCTCTCCCAGCTCCATATTCTCCTAGCAAGTTCAGTCTCAGCTTCTCTCCTCCCGCCTGAAGCCTCCTGGTCCTCAGCTACAATTTCTACCATTACAGCTCTCAAGCAGGGGAGTTAGGATAATATAATCTCTGTCCACTATGGGTGATAAGGCTGTACAGGACCTTTCCCAGGCTGCATTTGGGGTGTTGGTAGCAACTCTGCCCACATGTTGCAGGGAAGTACTTCTATCAGAGGTACCTTGTGCAACCCTCAACACCCGCTCACACACCACCGTTACCCACCTCTTAGGAAGCCAGTCAACCATGGCATTATTCCATCTTTCCTACCCTTCTTGCAACTTGCAAGTAAGCCAATGTTTATTCCTACTGACTCTTTTGGCTAATTTTGCACTTTTTTCTGCTGTGGTCACTTTATGGGAAAGAGTGTGGTTGCAGAGGGAGCCAGTCTGAATGACTAAACCAGCTACCACAGCTCAGTGGGACAGCTTGGTTCTGACCTTTACACAGTCCCTCTGTGAGCACATCCCCTCAACACCAAGATCATAGGCCACTACTTTTTCTGTAAGAATGAGCTGCATTTTCTCTAGTGGTTCTTCTAGCACTTTCTGAAGAAGCTGAACTGTTATTAGAGACAGCCCTTCAGGGAGGTGCGCAACCAGCAGATGTTTGCAATGGGACAGTGTAACATTTTCAAAATGAACAAGCATCTATTAGCCAATGCCAGTATATTTCTTGCAAGCCCATAACAGTCATGTTATTTGTCTATTCTTGACAATGGTGGAAAAAAATAATTTCTATCAATTATCACAAAGTTTTCTTAGAATCACCTAGGTCAGGTCACACGGGAACGTGTCCAGGCAGGTTTTGAATGTCTCCAAAGAAGGAGACTCCACAACCTTTCTGGGCAGCTTGTTCCAGTGCTCTGTCACCCGCACTGTGAAAAAGTTCTTCCTTACGTTTACCCAAAACCTCCTATGCTCCAGCTTGTACCCATTGTCCCTTGTCCTATCACTGGATGTCACTAAGAAGAGTCTGGCTCCGTCCTCCTGACACTTACCCTTTACATATTTATAGACATTAATTATGTCACCCCTCAGTCTCCTTTTCTCCAGGCTAAAGAGACCCAGCTCTCTCAGCCTTTCCTCATAAGGGAGATGCTTCACTCCCTTAATCATCTTAGTGGCTCTGTGCTGGACTCTCTCCAGTAGCTCCCTGTCTTTCTTGAACTGGGGTGCCCAGAACTGGACACAGTACTCCAGGTGGGGCCTCACCAGAGCAGAGTAGAGGGGAAGGAGAACTTCCCTTGACCTGCTGGACATGCTCTTCTTAATGCATCCCAGGATGCCATTGGCCTTCTTAGCCGCAAGGATGCATTGGCTCATGGTCATCCTCTTGTCCACCGTGACTCCTAGATCTTTTTCCCCAGAGCTGCTCTCCAACAGATCAGCCCTCAACCTGTACTGATACATGGGGTTGTTCTTCCCCAGATGCAGTACTTTATACTTGCCCTTGTTGAACTGCATTAAATTTCTCCCCGCCCAGCTTTCCAGCCTGTCCAGGTCTCGCTGGATGGCAGCACAGCCTTCTGGTGTGTCAGCCACTCCTCCCAGTTTTGTATCATCATCAAACTTGCTGAGGGTACACTCTATCCCTTCGTCCAGGTCATTGATGAATATATTGAACAGCACTGGACCCAGCACCAACCCTTGGAGGACACTGCTATCCACAGACCTCCAACTAGACTCTGCTCCACTGACCACAACTCTCTGGGCTCTGTCCTTCAGCCAGTTTCCAATCCATCTCACCACACAACCACCCAAGCCGCACTTCTCAAGCTTGCTTGCGAGGACATCATGGGAGACAGTATCAAAAGCTTTGCTGAAGTTGAGATATATCACATCCACTGCCCTCCCCTCATCTATCCATCTAGTTGTGCCATCATAAAAGGCTATCAGATTAGTCAAGCATGACTTCCCTTTGTTGAATCCATGTTGACTATAGTTATTCGGGTCCTCCTTCTTGCCCTTTTTGAAGATTGGGATGACATTGGCCTTCCTTGAGTCCTTTGGTATCTCTCCTGTTCTCCAGGACCTCTCGAAGATTATGGAGAGTGGCCTAGCAATGACCTCCACCATCTCCCTCAGCACTCATGGGTGTATCCCATCACGGCCCATGGACTGTGGATGTTCAGTTTGCTTAACTGCTCTTTAACCCAATCCTCCTCAACTGAGACAAAATCTTCCTTCCTCCAGACTTTCTCTGTGGTCTTATAGGTCTGGAACCCCTGGGAGCTGCCTTAGCAGTAAAGACTGATCAAAGGTGGCATTCAGTAATTCTTGGTCATCAGGGCACCCACTTCATTCAGCAGCAGGCCCATGTTTCCTCTAGACTTCCTTTTACCTCCAACGTACTTGAAAAAGCCTTTCTTATTGTCCTTGACCTCCCTCTCCAGGTTTAGTTCTTAGCTTTCCTTGTTACATCCGTGCATCCTCTGACAACCTCTTTGTACTCTTCCCAAGTGGTCAGCCTCTCCTTCCATGTTCAATGTACTTCCTTCTTCCACTTAAGTTTATTCATTATCTCCCTGCCAACCATGCAGGCCTCCTAGCTCTCTCTCATGGACATAGGCAGGGACAATGCACAGCCTGCAAACTTGCCTCCCCCAGCCATGCCTCCCCTGAGCTTTCAGCAGCTCCTTCAGAAAGGTATTGCAGCTCCACCACCCTATTACAGATTCAGAGAGGAACCTGTCATCCAGTGCTGTTATTGAACAGGGGTTGAACAACAAGATAAAGAATATGCTTTTACACAAACCTAGTCAGACAAATGAAAATACATTCATGTGCAGAAATGGCAGGGGTAGCCAGGGCTTGTTGACCTCCATTATGGACAGGGTGCTTCCTTCTTTCCAGCTATTTGACAGATTTGTAAATGTTTGAAGACTCAGCTTTTTGGAGAAAGCACAAAGACAACTTGTACTCTGTCCCTTCTAGGTGCATTTTTCTCTCCATGCCCATAAGAAGCCATGATCACACCTCTCAGAATCAGTAACCATTGTGACCACATTGTTGAATCCAGGAACTTCTAGTAAGTGAAAGGACACAGCACTGGATGAATGTCTGGATGCAGCTACCTGACTGAGCTCAACACTGAAGGCTGAAGGTGCGACCACACTCACAGTCAGTCACTCAGAAGACAGATTCACTTCAAGCAGAGAGTCAAGGACTCTCTGGAAATATATGGTTCAGAAGGCCTGTTTCCTTAGGAATCAAGACACTTTCCATGCATTTTGAAAGTTTGTTTCCCTTGATATTTGAATGACAGTCACTACCATGGGCTCTGAATCAGAGGCCATTGCATATATATGTGGTAGGTTGACCCTGGCTGGTCATTAGGTGCCCGCCAAGCCACCATATGACTCCCCTCAGCTGGTTTGGGTAGGGGAGAAAATAAGGCAGAAAAAACCTCATGGGTCAAGATAAAGCCAGTTTATTAAAGCAAAAGCTAAGGCCACATGCCAAAGAAGAGGAAAACAAAAGATTTATTTTTCACTTCCCATCAGCAGGTGATGTCCAGCCACTTCCCAGGAAGTAGGTCTTCAGGAGACAAATATTGTAATAATGAATGTCACCCCTTCCCCCACCTTTCTGTTAGCTTTTATTGCTGCACAGACATCACATGGCATGGAATATCCATTTGGTCAGTTTGGGCCAGCTGTTCTGGCTCCATGTCCCCCCAAGATCTTGTCCACCCCCAGCATACTTGTGAGGGGGAGATGCTGGAGAGAGTCTTGATGCTATGCAAGTACTGCTCTGCAGTAGCCCAAACACTGGTGTGTTATCAACGCTCTTCTAGCTCTCAACACAAAGCACAGCACCATGAGGGCTGCTGTGGGGAAAATTAACTCCTTTGCAGCCAAACCAGTACAATATATAATCAAGGATCCCTGTTCAGATATATGTTCAATTATAGCTGTAAATCCATTCTTCACCTGCAGCTCCCTCTAGTCCCAGATGTCTTTCTCCTTTCCTGGCTTGGGAAAATAAGTCCTCCTCTGAGGTTTGTCAGGCAATAGAAGCAGTTAGAGCAGCAGTTAGTAGCTAAATTTAGATGTGCAAGACAAAACTCAGATCCAAGGCACTGATGGTAGCTAGTTTCAAAATGCTTTCAGTTATGTGTTCAAAGCTATCTCCTCAGGATCTCCTTCGAGTTTTACCACACAGCTGAGAAGATTTTCTTCTGTTTCTGCTAATTAAAATGATAATCAACAGAAACTTGTGTACAGCCCTGCAATTAAACACTTTATATCTGTCTAATCTAGAGATTTCCTGGGACATGTTTTAGTTTAGATAGCTTCCTGGTGAGGTGGCACTTCTTCCCACACAATCTCCTTACATACATTTGTCTTTTCTTGTCAGATACTGTCTTGGAATGGAGCACAGTTCTTCACCCCAATAAGCTTTAGCTTAGCCTTCCTTGATTTCAGCTTCCGCTGTCATGAGTGATGAAGCCCTGATGTCCTGACCCAGGCTGTAAGTGGGATATGTGTCATGCTGGGTAATGAAAGCCTGTTTCCAGAGCTTTGTCTCTCACTCTAGTCCTCTCACTTCCTTTCCACCACCCTCACCCAGTGCAGCTTGGAGTTGTGCCCACACAGGCTTGTTCTAGATACTAAACCGAGAGAGAGAGCTTCCAAAAGGCAGCGCTGGCAAAAGCACTCTGCTCAGAACTGACGCCCTGTGCATGCACTCCACTGAGATGCACCAGCATCTCTCACTGTCAAAAAAAATGACACATTCTGCGAGTTTTTCAGTAATTAATATGAAGCAGTATCAGCTTCTAAAAGAATATTAAATCAATCTCAATACAATATTGAAAGTGAACAGAAATAATAGATGCAAGTTGTATCCAGTAAATGCAAATAGCAGAACTCAGTTTCGCTCTGCCTGATGCTCAAGATGCCTTTGTTTGACAATTTAGTCTGTAAACTTAATCACTGTCATTTGGCACATTCAGAGATGTTTTAGCCACAGAAAAAAAGAACAGCAAGAGCAAGAGACACAAACATAGAAACCAATACAAATGTTATATTCCTCTTTGGCCAGCTGTAGTCCTTACCAGATGGCTGAAGAAGATTACATTTGTCCTTTGCAAACTTACAAATTATAAAGTTGTACAAGCACAAAGTGTGCAATTATGGCTGGATTTTGCATACAGAGTGCAAGGTAAAGTGCTCTGGCTTCCTACAGCTTCCCTTGTGTGCTGCTGCTGGAATTAACCCTTCCAATGAGTGGGCCTACTGAGTGCAGCAGGAAGACAAAGTGTATTTTGGTCAAGTAGGAGGTTCTGCCAATATTTCACAGAAAGGGACAGGGGGCTATGGCTGAGTTTCTCAGCTAGCAGCAGTGGCCCACAAGGAAGGCAAAAACCCATGCAGACTGCCACAACAGCCAGCTCCCAGTAAAGCTTCATTCCCAACTGTCCTGGTTTTAGCTTAGAACAGAACTAATTCTGTGCAGCTCAGTCCCTTCTAACTAACTGCACTTTCTGAAGTTAATGGCATGTTTTTGCAGACAGTGTTTGCTTCTAGAAGGGATTATGAGGATTAGGGAAACTCTTCTTCCTTTATCGGATGCAGAGGGAAAGACATAGTAACAAAGGATGAGGAACAGGCTGAGGTGCTCAACTCCAACTTTGCCTCAGTCTTTAGCAGTGGAACTAGCTGTTCCTTGGACACCGAGCCTCATGAGCTAGGAGATAGGGAGGGGAAGCAGCATGAGGTCATCACAATTAAAGAGGAAGTGGTCAGTGACCTGCTACAGCACTTGGATGCACACAGGTCTATAGGACTGGATGGGTTACACCCAAGGGTGCTGAAAGAGTTGGCAGACGTGCTCGCCAGGTCACTTTCCGTCATTTACCTGAAGTCATGGGTAACTGGGGAGGTCCCAATGGACTGGAGGGTAGCAAATATAACACCCATCTACAAGAAAGGCAGAAAGGAGGATCTGGGAAACTATAGAACTGTCGATCTGACCTTGGTACCAGGGAAGGTCATGGAGCAGATCATCTTCAGTGCCATTACAAGCCATATAAAGGACATCTGGGGGATCAGGCCTAGTCAGCATGGATTTATGAAAGGCAGTCCTGCCTGCTGAACCTGGTCTCCTTCTATGACAAGATGACCCAACTATTGTACGAGGGAAAGGCTGTGGATGTTGTCTACCTAGACTTTTGAAAAGCATTTGACACTGTTCCCCCTATAATTCTCATGGAAAAACTGGCTGCTCATGGCCTGGATGAGCTTATGATTTGCTGGATCAAGCACTGGCTGGACAGATGGACTCAAAAAGTGGTGATCAACTGAGTTAAATTCAGCTGGCAGCCAGTCACAAGTGGTGTTCCTCAGGGCTGTGTTGGGACCATTTCTGTTTAACATCTTTATTAATGATCTTGATAAGGACATAGTGGGTATCACCAGTAAGTTTGCAGATGACACCAACTTAAGTGGGAGTGTTGGTCTGCATGAGGATAGAGAGGCTCTACAGAGAGACTTGGGTAGATTGGATTGATGGGCCAACATTAATGGTATGAACTTCAACAAGGCCAAGTACCAGGTCCTGCACTTGGGCCACAACAACCCCATGCAACACTAAAGGCTTGGGGAAGTGTGGCTGGAGAGCTGTCTGGCTGAAAAGGACCTGGGGGTTCTAATTGACAAGTGGCTGAATATGAGCCAGCAGTGTGCCCAGATGGCCAAGAAAGCCAATGGCATCCTGGTTTGTATTAGAAATAGTGTGACCAGCAGAAGTAGAGAGGTGATTGTTCCCCTGTACTCAGCACTGGTGAGACCACACCTTGAGTATTGTGTCCGGTTTTGGGCACCTCAACACAAGAGAGATATCAAGGTGCTGGAGCAAGTGCAGAGGAGGGCAAAGAAGCTGGTGAAGGACCTGGAGAATAAATCTTATAAAGAGCGATTGAAGGACCTAAGGACCTTAGTTTGAGGAAGAGGAGGCTAAGGGGAGACCTCATCACTCTCTACAACTACCTGAAAGGACGTTGTAGAGAGATTGATGCTGGTCTCTTCTCACAGGTAAATTAGCGATAGAACAAGAGGAAGTGGCTTCAAGCTGCAACAGGGTAGGTTTAGACTGGACATTAGGAAAAAAATGTTCACAGAAAGAGTAGTCAGACACTGGAATAAGCTGCCCAGGGAGGTGGTTGAGCAACCATCCCTGGATATGTTTAAGGATCGTTTAGATGTGGTGTTGGGGGATATGGTTTAGGGGAGGACTTCGTGGAGTAGGGCTGATGGTTGGGCTTGATGATCCCAAGGGTCTTTTCCAACCCAAATGATTCTATGATTCAATGATAACACTGGATGTTTATAGTCACTACTATGGATTGGTGTGCATAAAATCTCTCTCTTACACTTGCACCTCTAGAAACCAAGGTCACTGCTAAATCTTTAGGAGGGTGCCATGAAGTATGCATTGGAGTGCCGTAAAGTAAAAGGCTGCACCTGCAAGGAGCAGACAAGACAGGTAACCAACAATATTTTTCATTCCGTATGTGTCATATGTAGCATAAAGATGAGGGATCGCATAGGTTAAGCTCTCTTCTTCAGTAGTCAGTGTCCCAAGAGGACTCTGTCCATTCTGCCTTCAATTCCAATCCAGGCATTCCTGAATCTGATCCAGAATCCTGCTCCTGAATCCAGTTCCCATCTGCCACTGAGTCCAGTCTGGGGCTTTTCCAGTGCCTGTCTCACAGCATCAGTGGTGACAGTGGTGTAATTGCCACCAGGGGCATTGGGTTCAATATTGATTTTGTATCTATTTGTATATATTGCATGTTATTGATATTATTTTCATTAAAGCTCTTTTGTTTTCCAATCCATAAGTCTCTCCCTAATTCCCTTTCTCTTCCCCTTTGGGAAGGGAGAGGGGTTTTAATAGAGAGCCTCTGTCATTTGTCTAGTGGCTAGTCCATCCCTAACCCTTGATACCAGTGAAGGAGGCAGCCATGATGGCTCTTGACAACTGGCATGTGCCACCTTTAATGCATGTATTGTAAACTATTTATCCTGCCCCCAAAACACACCTTGCCTTTTAAAACAAAGCAAAAAAGTAAGTAATGGCACTGGCATAAAAATGATCAAGATTGTCTTTTTCAGAGACAGCTGCTTGATGTGTAAGTCTTAATATAGCTATAGTCCACATACATAGGGCTTAATCAATGCCATGCAAAATCTATGCATTGTGACTGGATCTAAAGAGACCAAGTTTCAGCCCTGCAATATCTATGGATCATGACTGAGTCTCATAAGACCATGTTTTATAATTGTGTAAACACACCTACTGGAAAAGGGGTGAAGGCAATGAAGACAGTGGCTGAGAAGCAGGAAAGACCTCCTTTCAGAAATTAGGTCCTCAACAAAAGTGCTTTAAGAGTTATGCATAGAAGCAATGAAGGCAGAATTCATATAGAGTAATTAATAAGGACATAGAAAACGTAGATAAGACAGAGTGAGAATTCAGAAAGCACATTAACATGAAAGCAAAGTACCCTTTTAGGAGCTGCTATCAAAAAAAGATGCACAGTACACATATTTAGGATACTACATTGAAACACTAAAGAGTCATCTACATAACTGTAATAATAAAAACCCCAAGTGTTAGAATTCATCAGCTTGGTTCTCAAAAATGTGATTCATTGAAAACCACAAAGAAAGAAGAGCTATTAAAATAAGCTCTTTGGAGGGTCCTGTCCTAATAAAATAAATATGATAAGGTAAGCAAGAGTTTATGACCCTTTCTGGTATTTGATTGTGATGTTCCAGGCTCACAGAAAGTATGAAGAAACTGCATGTTAGATTATGCCTAAAGGATTATTCCTTCTAATGATAGCTATAAACAGTATATCTATTTGAAACCCTAAATAAGAGAGGGTAAAGCATACTGTTTGACTCAAACACACAGTGCTTGCTACAAAAAACCCATCTACATCTAAAGCAAGCCCAGGCAGCTTGTGAAAAATACAGCAGAGTGAGAGAACTTGGCCACCAGTCTATCGTTAAAATTGGGATACCCTGCTCTAAACATTTTGAGAAAATCCTCATCAAGGTCCAAACTGGTCAGATGGTTCCCACATCTACGTGCCCAAGTCAAAACCCATGGTTCCAAATGGTGTTGTGAGAGAGATTGCATTTCATAATTTAGGCCCAGGGTTTAGCTTCAGGGGCTTCCCACTGCTGCCAGGAAGTTCAGATCAAAGCCACATACTAAATCCACCACGAGAACCAAAGGGAAGAGGACTTGGGAGCAGTTCAGCAGATTACATGTGATAGCAGTTATACAGCAATGGCACCCCGGCTTTGTACACAGGAGCATGAGACCCATGGTCCTGCTGCACACAGGTCCCTGGGTACTAAGAGCCATGCTGACCCCAGCACCAGCTGCTGCTGCCACCACCACTGCCACTGTCACCACCACCACACTCCGAAGTTGTTTCAATGCTGAAAGGACTGACAAGACCACAGCCAGGCCCTGGCACTGTCCCTAATAAGCAGAATTGAACGGAACCTGCTGCACCAGAAGCACAGAAGCATCTTCTAACTAAGGCTGGTAAATTTTTTATTACCAAGGGCTGCTGGGTAATTTTAATGAGACTCAGCTGGGGTTTTTTTTCTTTTTTTTTACTCTGCTGTCAGGGTGTCTGACGGGGGCCAGATCAAGCCTGCTGGACCTGAGGCTGTCCCTCCAGCGGGCCTGCTCTGGAGCTTTTCCATGGTCTACTGTGGAGTCAGTAACTTGTGCTCTGCCTGTGAGCACGTGCATGCCTCTGCTGCTGCACAGGCTCAATGTGTGAACATGGTGGGAGGAATAGGCAGCCCTAAGCCTTTTTATGCCCCAAATTGATTACTTTTTGTAGCAGGTTTGAAACATTCACTTTTTTTGCCACTGAAATGTCTGGCTAGTGATTTTTTTAGCAACTAGTACTGTTCTTTTTTACACTTTTCAGCTAAACCATTACTACTTGTTGTTGTTGTCTTTACCTTCTGCATAATCATCTGGTCCCTGCAGACATTGACTACTCAACTACAACTTCACACTACCATATTGTCAAGTCTGCCCCATGTTATGCTGGTAAACTCTCACTGCCCACCATGCTACCCTAACCCAGCATGTTCTTTGCATTTACATGGGGAAAGACTACAGAAATATATTTGTTTTCAATCTCTCATTTTCATTTCTGGAAACCTGCAAAAAATGTGGAAGGAGAAGCAAAGGCTGCAAGAAGGAGTTGAGCAGAGATCCAAGGAGCCCACATGGGGGGACAGTGCTGCAACACCCAGAGCAGTTACAGTGTCTCATAACTGTCTTAATGTGTAGTCAGTTTATTTTCACAACCAAGGAATCATATCTCAATGTTATTATTAAACATACCACAACTGATATGTCTCCTCCACACCTTCAGAGAGATCTGCCTGTCTGCTTCCAATAATGGAGAGAAGCCAAGCAGATCTCTAAGCAGGTCTTTCTTGTGCAGTCGGAGGACTCTCACAGGGCTCCATGCCAGCTGGCAGTGCTTCAATCTAACAATCCCATACAGCACTTTCCTACAATGCACTGCAGGGTGTTGTAAGGCTTCATTAGCTAAGGCTTGTAAAGCATTGTGAGTGCTTAAGTAAAAGGGACTGGTTTAATGTTAAATACTATGAGGATGTTTTTTCACCATGCAAAACTTACAGTTCTAGCCCAGAGAAGTCAGCACTCACCCTGACCTCAGCTCTGGTAAGGAGATGCATCTGCCACCAGCAACAGTATCATCATCACTGTTCATGAATGCGATTGCCTGGAGTTGCCCAAAAACAACAGTGGTACGCTAGTTTCTTTCATGGCTAAAGGAACATTCCATTGATTTCTTACCAGAAATATTAATTTTCTCATTTGGCAACACTATAGTGGCTAAAACTATTTGCAAGCCAGTTATTTTTTTACCAGGACATTTTGTCTAATTACATTTAAAACCTTTATAAAGAGTCATTTAAAAAAAAAAGTAACAAAAAGCAGGTAAGAAGGCTATATTTTAGTGTAAGTGAAAACTGTTGCCAATACTATTAACAGAACAATTCACACCCAACAGCAGTAAGCTTTTACTGCATTTGGTGCATTAAATAAATAAATGACTATTTAAATTAGAACATTTAATCAACTGCTAGGCTTTGCAAACTTTCCTGTACTTTGTCATCAAGGCTATACATCCACAGGCAACAAGGAACTTTTTGTCCAGAAAATCAGCCTGAAGAGCAGAGGAAGCAGCCCACTGACTGTGACCCTTCTGTTAAACAGTCATGCTACATTGTACCCTCCAAAAAAATGAAGCCAGATTATTTACAGGATGTAGATCTGGAAAATTAAGAGAATCATTCTGGCACCAAAGAAGAACCATTCATTTTGCTATCATTTGCATATTTTTGAGATTACTACTATAAATTATAAGGGTCAGTTTTCTCCTTCATTGTCCATCCATTTCTCCATAGCCACCAAGGTGGCTATTTCTTTTGCTTTCCATAATATAAAAACCTGTAAGCTTAAAAAGCCAGGCTTGTTACAGTAGTGGAAAAATCTTTCTTGGGAAGGAGGGATGACATGAGCAGGTTTGGACACTAGGGTTGGACCAAGGAGCTGCTGGAGCAGGGCTGCTCCATACTGAGAGGGACAAACAAGGCACAGTATTGCATGCAGAGTACTGTCTGGGGGAGCAGAGGTGTGGCCAGGTTCCTCTTCCCATGGTGCTTTCCCCTTGTTTGCCATTCCTCACTCCTCCAAGTGAATTGGCTTAATGATGTCTGCCATTAGTGGCAAGAGTTAACTGATTTTACTCTCCCTGTTCAATACCTTGCAGCACTTAAAGAGATCAAAAAACGCTGACTCCCAGTGAAGTTTACTGTAGCTGGCATCTGCTACCTCTGATATTCTTAATGACTTTTTGGTGAAAGAGGGAAGAAACACCAGTTTGTTCATATTTCTGACCCACACAGGATCTACCCTGGAGCAGCCAGGATGGCTTCCCAAAAGCACGCTCTGGGATTCTGTAAGGTCAGCCTTGTAAACCAGATTTTGGGAACATTTACGTGGCAGCTGAAAACACTGCCCACATTGTCTCCCTCCCTGTCTCCCTTTTGGGCTGTCCCCCTCTTCCTTACAGACACTCAGACTTTTCACTTCATTTCACCTCAAACACTTTTATCATGGTCTTATGCAGCACAAGCTGTGAGAGTAGTTATTACTTAATTACTCACTATCCAAACCAGAAAGTTTTGTCAAACTTCTTAAATTTTCTTCATTATAGCCAACTTTATACAATCATCTTCTAGAAAACATCTGGCCTGCAGGAAGTACACCACAAATGACAGGAAGGCTCAGGAGAATAACCTGGGGTAACAAAATAAACACAGTGGTCCATCTCAACTTGCTAGTCTTCTGAATATTTTCATTCTCAAGTGATTTTGACAAGCATTTTCAAGTTCAACCAAAAGTCTATATATAATTGGAGTGTTTTACTTTGCTACTATGAAAGAACAAGGACCAAGACAGTATTTTTATCTTACATCTGATTTCTCAAGGAATTCTGCCATCAACATTATATGAGTTCTGTCTTCCATGAAGCTAGCAAGACTTAAGCATAGCAGAAAAACTTATACAGTTAATTTCAGATATATACATTTTAGTTTGGTCTGCTTTTCACTCACCGAAGGCTTTCTTAGGTATGGGTAGTGCTAATTTGATGGCAAGACAGCCTATCAGAACATTTTTCCATTATACAATGCCCTCAACCACATGTATCAGCCTCCAGGCATTTCCTCCAGAGAAAATCAGACTTTTTTAAACAGGTAAGGGACCTTGTTCTCTATCTTCTCTGAGTTTAATGCTGAAGATCTCTACCAAGACTAGATCCTGAAGTTCCTTGCTGACTCTTTCTTCCAAGAAGAGACCTTACATCTTCAGCATAAGAAAACATAGATGGTAAAACTGTTCTGGACATATCCAGCCTCTGGAAAAGCTGTCATTGAAATGGGAAAGAGCTAAAGTTTGGTCCCTCTCACAATGCTTTGGTCACCACAGGACATCTACAAGGAAAAAGACCTGCATGGCAAGTCCATGCTGCTGGGAAAACAGGATGCCAGTGCAGTGGTGGGGGACTGAGTGACTGGACTCACAGAACTCCTCAAATCTTCATTAGAAGGGGCCATCAGAAAAGTAATGTCAATCTATTCTGTGATTTCCTTTTTCTCCCCCAGACATCCTTGATAGTATCTGTGTCAGAACACAGAGCACAGTCAGAACACAAAGCATATTATCATTCTAACTTTCATATTATATGATGCTTTCTAGCAACACTAGTAAAGAAATTACTCCATCAGTCTTTTTCATCAACCTAAAGTCTTTCTCAGGGTATCCTCAAGCCTTTT
>VYZX01028398.1:22988-104259 GCA_013401335.1 Brachypteracias leptosomus | reverse complement strand
TTTTTTTTTTTTAAGTAAGAGGATGCTGTACAGCCTCAAACCATCTTTTTATTTTGAATCTCTGAAGGTTAGTGTCATCCCAGCTCCTTGTAGCAGATGTCCCTGCAGTCCGCCATGCTTCTTCTGAATGCATTTGCTGACCTTTTTGCCTTGCGGAACACGCATCCTGTGGAAAACCCTTATTCCTTGTTTAGGGCTCAATCCTGCCTTTCCTCAGGGAAGCTGCTTCCTGCCTTTCAGTGGAAATAGGAGGCAGATTGCAATACCTGCCAAATTTAACATCAAATAGTGCTCTTATTATCTTTAACAGAGATAGCCATGGACACAAAGTACAGTGTTTCCACTTGTTGGAGTTGCCCAGGTTCCTTGGAAAGCAGGATGGCCACTAAGTGTTTTGGACAGACACTGAGTCATGCCATGTTCATAAGAGTGTCTCTGTCTAAGTAGCAGGAGAAGCAAACATAAGGTCACTTATTACTCCATGTCCTGAACAATTCCTATCCTATTTCACAAGTCTACATGAAATTGATTGACTTTCTGCAACCTACATGGTTGTTCACACTTGATAAATATCTGTTACCATTACAGAAAAGTGTATGCAATCATACTTACTAAGCACATGGATAGCAATACACAGCAATGTATAGTATTTAGCTGTGAAATATCCAGCTGTTTCTAACAACGTTACATGATGTCCCAAGGGACACTTGCAGCTGCACATGCAGTTCTCACTCTGGTGTAACCTGGCTCTGGTCACCACAGTAGGTAACCTATTTTAGTATTTTGCTTGGTGGAATTATGGTATTAGCAGTCAAAAAAACCGCTAAAAACAATAATAAGAAGAAAGTGGTCTTGAGTGAGTAAAACCTATGCAATTTCACAGTGCTTCTGGCATCTCTCAAATCACCTGCAGGGAAGGAACTTTTTCTCATTTGGCAAGGTTTAATGATGGGTCCAGAAAAGAACTAATTAACCTAATGCCAGGAAACATAATGCATAATATTAAGCATGAAATTATTAGCTGAGCAAGCACCAAATAAGTCTCCCTTTTTTATATTATTATGGTTTTTTATGTTATTATGTTTTTTTATGTTATTATGCAATTTTTTTTACTGTTGATAAAATGGTGCTGAACGACACTTGACCTACCTACATGATCTTATAAAATTTACATTTATATAGCCTCCTTCATGCTTGACCATCATCAAATACCTTAACAAAAGAATTCTTTACAGAAGTGGAGAGAAACATTTTTAAACTTACGTGGAAGGCAATCAATCTATAGAAACAAATAGCTAAAAATCACATAAAATTTCAAATTCATTAGGTCTGTTACATCCATAGTGCTTGAAGGTGGAAGGGAAATTAATTCATTCTCCTAAACCTGCATGCATTTCATCTGATGTGGGTAGAGAGAGAAATTTTAGTATGGAAAATAAGCAAATACGTGAAAAAAAGAATTGAGTATCTCACTAAGATGCAATTTCACTCCTACAGTCTGCTTTAACTAACTGAAGCGGCTTTGCCATATGGCTCCCTGCTATTACCTGTCAGGAAGCTTAAACTGCTTCTTAGAACATTGTCCTGAATAAATGAACCTCTAGATTAAGTCATTGTGATAGACACATAAACACACATGTGGCGGAAGAGGAAAAAATTACAAATACCCTCATAAAATTTATGCGTCCCATCTTGGGAATTCCTTAATGTTTCAAGGTTTTATCCCATTAGCACTGCATCAGAAATGCGAACCTAAGTGGCTTTCCCTCCCCCACAGTGAAAAAACCTATGGTTTGATGCCAAATCAGGCAGCCAATTATTTTTTCTGTGAAACTTGCAAAACATTACTGCCAGCTTGAGTTACACTCATGTAGGTAATGGTGGTAATCTCCTTTAAAACATTTATCAGCTTACTGTAAATTAGGTAACCTCCATCTGCAAAAAGTGCCAAATTCATATTCAAGAGCTGATATATGTGATACTTATAGAAATGCATAAGGTAGGTAAAGACATGAGTCCAAAACATACTCAAGGAATTAACAATTGAAAAACATATAAAATCCTTCAAGAATTAGTCTGGCCTCTACGTTGTAAAGGACAGAAAGGCTAAATAGCTCTAAGCACTCTCCCTGCTGGGAATAGAAGACCTTTTCAACCTATGATTTTTTTTTTTTCAATGCTTTAGCATATTGATCAAGTGTTAAACTATCACCCACTGGTCAATAATTCATTATGTTGGCTAACGCACTTAACTGATAAACTAGCTGTGGCAGACTCCTTACTCTGAGAATTAAAGTTCTTAAATTAAAAGGGAGCAGGGCTTCTGAATTCTGGCTGCATCAGAAGCCCAGAAGACCCAAGTTCCGTCCTGATATAAAATGTATAAGACTATTAGAGTCTAATCCCATTATTTTATATTTAATTTTTAAAATCTTGCAGGTGGGGTGCCCATCTAATTGTAACATGTGGAGACTTAACCTATGTAGTGAAAAAAAAATCTTGTGACAAAGCAGGGGTGAAAAAACAGTACAAACAGTTAGTGCTCCCAGGCACAAACATATTCAGCTTTACTCATCCTAGGAGCAAACATAATCAAAGCTGCCAGAGCAAGTGCATTTGCCAGGGTGAGACCCTACACAGGGAGGATGTCAGTATCAGCTGCCACAAAATGAGCATAACATGTGGCCATCCAAAAGCAAAGTGCTCTCTGCCACAGTCATATTACAGCTTGGCATGAAAGGAAAACACTAACTTTCATGTGACAGGTCTTAGGAGAAAAAAAAAATGACATAGTTCTGAAATGCCCAGCTAAGCTATACGGATTCTTCTTTCTTTTTTTTTTTCTTTCTAGTTCAGGCAATGAACCTCCATGACCCCCTTCCTCCTTCAAATCACTTATTCACGCAGACTCACTCTTTTCCAGGAACTAATTTGTGACAGTGAAAGGAGAGCAGATTGCTGTGCCTTTGGGTTAAGAGCCTTCTAATATGTCAGGCACATTTAAGATAATTTGCCAGTCACACTTTCAGACTTACTTTTTATACTACTTTTTTGTGAGCTTATTTGAGGAACATGGGGAGAAGAGCATGCTGGATGAGGCTGGAGTGTCCTTTTCCTGACCTTCTCCAGAGTTTTATGTCCTTGAGAAGCCTAGTTAGTGTAAGGGTGTGCTTGGATGACTATAGCTTTGATGAAAAGACAGTTTTCAGAAATAGTTTCTTCTCATTAATTTTCCCATTACCACAGAGATAAAGTTACCTCCTGGTTTCTGGTGCTCTTTCAGACATCAAGTTCAATTACGTATGCACCTCTGAAAGATGAGAAGAGAGTGTATCTATGCTATGGCTGTAGAAGTCTTAACTCATCCATCTTTTAAAAATGGCCCATCTCTAGCAATCGAGATTCCAATTACACTAAGTATTTTCAAATCAGCTGGATTAAATTCCTGAGCCAGAGTGGAAAGTGTCTTTTTACCAGTAGAGCCAATTATTAAATGAATATTAGAAAAACTTTAACTTTTAAGTGCAATATATTCATGTGTAATTCCATTGCGTCAAAACAGAGAAACTATTTTTAAAAAAATTTTTTATCAGAAAGTGTTCAAGTCTAAAAGTACAATGAATACATCAGCATGGTTTCATGGAGAATAGGTTCTGAAAACACTTGTTGTTTTATTGAAAATAAAATCATATTAACTAGTCCATATTGATGCTAATGATTTTTTCACTATCCCACAACATTTTAACTAAAAAGCTTGCATTGTCTGGAATCAGTAATTTCTATGGATCTGACAGTGGGTCACTGATAAGTCTCCAAACCATTATAGTAATGAGAAGATATCAAGAAGTAGGGGTAGGAGGAAAGACATATGCCCAATAAAATGTCTTTGGTCCAGTGTTAGTTGACATTATCAGTGATTCAAGTGACCAGAACGGTAGGATGAAATTCTGACTAAGTACATATGCAGCCATCAGAGACTGGTGGGATAGCAAATAACAAGAACAGATTGATCTTCTGGACTGGCCTGAATCACTGCATGGTCTCTATACCATGTAAGAATAGCATTGCACTGCACTGCATTGAGAAAAATTTTGAGAAAGACAGTCTGATAAGTATGTGTCCAGCCAGATGCTTCCAGGAAGAACAGAGAAATGGCAAAGGAGAAGGTTTTACCTAGGCTTAAAATTCACAGATGGGAGCTGAAAATAAATAAATGTGACCTTGCAATAAGATACCACCTCACATTCATGAAGGTAATTAAAAGGTAGAAGGGATTACTGGAAAAAATGGTAGACTTCCAGGCATTTAGTCTTTAAAATTAGAACCCCTGTTTTTCTAGAGGACTTGTGTGCTTCCACCTTCTTCTGGAGAAACTAAATGGCCTCTATGCAAAGCAGGTCAAGAGTAGATCTATATAGTTGCTCTTCAGGGCTTCACAGCCTGAGAATAATTTCTTGACAAGTCAGATATTAAGTTTACAATATGGCAGAGAGTAAAAAAATCAGCTTGCCTTTGTGCAGCATCTATAAAATGAACAGGCTGGCTTTAGACATCTCTGAACTCCAGCTCAGGCCACCACCTCTCCAAAAAGAGTATCGCTAAAATAGAGTCCAGAGAGGAACAACTGGAAACATCCCAACAAGGAGTGATTTTTGAGCAGAAATTCTGGTGTGTGATCAGATCAGATACAGTGTCACTATCATGTCTTAAGAGAGGTCAGTACTAGGGTGATGCAGAAGTGTTTCAAGCACTTTAACTGTAAGAAATACACTGTAGTTAAGAAAAGTAAAATGTTAAGGACTTGTAGGTTTTGCTGTGGACTTGTAAAACTGCACTAATACAAGACAAGAGAAGTCCTGCATTTCAAGGACATGAACCCAATAGTTTAACAAGATTTAATCTTTAACTGGCTTAATAAATGCACCATTTGCAGCATTTCCAAAGCCCCTGGATTTCATCAGTGTTGCATTTCCTGCATCATGCTGATAAGGGATCTGAGCATGGAGCATCCTCCTGTCCCGTGACAAGCACTACACATTACACCACATGATACTAGTGGGTACTGCTACAGCCCTTGAATCCTCCTGCTCACTGATATTGGAAATGCGAAGTGAGCTCATTCCCTCTGCCCAGACCCTAACAACCCAAATCTCTGAGGATAGATGACGGCCAAGGCTGAGCAGGGCCCTTTGAATGAGACATACTGTTCAAATTCAAAGGGGTGTAAAAAAAAGAAAAAGAGATGATGATGTGCCACTGAAAGGGCAGCAGAGAAACACAATACATGAGCCTCGAATAAAAATTAAAACCTAATCACAATATACTGAGGCCATGGATAGAACATTTCATCCCCTTTTTTGTATTCTGACCAGGCAGGCAAGCATAGAAATGACCTTTCTTGCATGCATGTTTTCAGAAACCTGTTTCAAGCAGATGTTTATTTTATCTGACTCAATCTCAGCTGGCCTTCAGCACAGATGTTTTCTATTTAAGGACTGTTCTCTGAAAAGCTAAGCCTGGGCAGTACTGCAGGTGTCTGTGTGTGAGCACTTCAGCTTCTGCTACCCTGGGATCATTTGGTGCTTCATGAGTTCAGCAGAGGCTGCCAATGAGCAGGAAAGCTGCTACTGTTTGGCATGTATTGCCTAAGAGCTCTGGGTATGGTTTGAAGGGTATGTCCTGTACTGATCCCAGGCCTCTGACAAGCAGCATTGGAAGTGCCCTCTGACAGCTTATTAGTGTGGCCTTAACTGTTGGCACCACACGAGCTTTTGAGCCATCCTTACTAGAGATTCCTACTAGAGTCAGGTTTTCTCAACAATGAACAGGATTTAAAACCAAGAGCATTTCCTTCCTTTCAGCCCCACTCTAGGCACTATGTTTTGTCTGGAGTCTGAACCCAGGGAAAGCTGCCTGCAGAAAGTAAAAGGATAAAAGTCAACTTCTTGCTATTTTGCTTATCTAGTACAATGTATGAGATCACCTGAAATTGACTGTACCAAAAGGTCTGGCTAGTTCAGTATCTGCTCTCTGACAGTGACCAAAAGCAGGTGCCCATGGAAGGTGACAGATAAACATGCACCAATAATATACTTCACCCAACTAATGTCCCTACATCTGGTAACGTGGCTGAGGGGCACAGTGAGTCAGGGACTGTTCCTTTATATTGAGTAGCACCCGATGCATTTATCTGTCATCACCGTATTCATTCTGCATACATGCACTTAGACACCTACAATATCCTGTGGCAGAGAGTTCATGGTTGAGCTATATGCCACTTGAACAGAGTAACATTGAGCAAGTGAAGGTTCACATTTTGGGAATCTTCTCATCTGTTTTACATCCATCACCTGTTAAAAAGGGAGTGTATAAAAGAAAGTTCTTGAAAAAGAGATGAATGGTGGAATGCAACGAAGTAAAAAGGAGAAAATGAAATATTGCTGGTGTCTCTTTTGCCTTCAGTCCTAACTGAGAGATAATGGAAAGCTAGAAAGGCAACATTTGCATTTTGTTTGAGTTATTATTATTATTACTACTACTACAAATATCTGCTTAGTTTGTGTAAAAACCCTAGGACTTAACCATAAAATGCATACTGGTTACTATAACTTTAATTAGTTAGCTGGCATCTTGCATATTTTCTTGAAGAAAAGGTGCTCATTTTGTTAGAAAAGTTTAAGTTTAGAAGGAAGAAGGAGGAAGCAGAAAGACATTCAAGAGAAGCAAAGTGTTGGAAAAATGAGAATGATGAGCTAGTTGAAGAACAAAACATAAATTCCTAAGATCATAAGGATGTTGCTGAATCTTGAAAAACAAGTGAGAGCACAATGAAGCTGCTGCTTCTTTTGTACTCACAAAGACCTTGACTACATGTTACTGTACCTGCCTATGAACCTGTAACAGTTCCAGCAACAAAATTCTAGCAAGCAGAAAAGTGGAATGAAAGAGGGGCTTTACTGACTTCCAATAAGTGAGTAGAATAAGAGTGGTAGAGAGACATCTGCTAGTCCTAATCCTTTTATCAGCCAGGATTTCAACTTTGAGAAGATTTCTTAGTCTGGACAGACAGAGGAAGGAAAGTAAAGAAGAATTAAAAGATGTCTGTTCACTCAATCACTTTGTTATGATCTAAAGGATTTGACTGAAGGAACTCATTTGGACTTAGATTTTTTTTTTTCTATGTAAGTATCTTGTTTGGTTTGTGGAAAATTATAGAGCACAGTTCACAGAGGAGTCAAATTTCCTTGCATGTGTCATTGGGGATTGTAAAGTTGTTTTCAAGACATCTGTAGCCCTTTGGAGTTTCCAAGCCATGACCAACATCTTCATATAATGAGTCATTATTGCTGTCATATGTGAGAGCCCTTGGGCAAAACCAAACATAGACTAATATATTTAGAGCCACTTTGCGTGCTTGCAAAGAAGGAGCACATATATGTAGAGGCAGATGCATAATCAAGGGACAAAAACAACTCTGAAAAGACATTATTAAGAGGGAGTTGGCCCCTAAACAAGATCTTCTCACCAGTATATTCCAAGATTTAATTACATTACTATGGATGACAGGAAGTCATCCTACTTCATCCATGTGGGGATATAGAAATTACTGAAGGATAGCTAGAGACATGAGTGTATTATAGCATTGAAACTGTTTTATGCCCCTTTAATGAACCCAGTTTTAAAAGAATAAAAAGAAACACTTTTGATTATACAGAGAAAAAAAAATGCATCAATATTGGGCTAAATGATCTCCAGAGGTCCTTTCCAACCCTTACCTTTCTGTGATCCTGTCATATTGAAAGATATTCAGCACTAAGGGGAATACAAATAATTAAAATAGTAAGTACTAATAAGTACTGTGAAAACAGCCCAAATGCTTTTTCACATGATTTCTGTAAAACTACTTTGCCTTGCAACATGCCACTGCATTTACCAGTTCTATATACTTCTCTTGATGTATACTTCTACATCAACTACTAGATGACAAAATAACTAGGACCATTGCATAACAGTTGCTGCAGCACAGAGAAAACAAACAAACTACTATTTGTTTTGTACGCACAATATGGAGAAAAAGAGCTACCCATGTTTAATTTCTATAATATTGTGAAAGGTTTAGTGTTCTGATGTTTCTGACTACTTATTCCCAGTTTGTTAAGGATACTTTTCCCTGTAGTATGCTGACAGTCTCTTAGACAGATGGACCTCAACACAAGACCAGGGCAAATTTCTTCTGATCAGCACTAAGTTATGAGCCAGATGCAACAACCACTTGGTAAGGATGCATGTCCCACATTCATCTGGTCAGACTGGGAGTTGGATGGTCCCTTTTGGCCTGACTCAGAGGATGTGATTAATGCAGCCCTCACGGCATACCTAGATCAGGTCAGCTTCAGCTGAAAATACTTTTTTACTCTGAGCTTGCAAAGAATACCTCTAACCCCCAAAACACTCTCAAAAACAAGGCTAATGCCACAGACTTGCTTCACAAAGAGCTATTTCTTGCTCATAATTTTAGCCACCGATATTGCTATCCAGGTTCAGCTGCTTATGACATAGAGGTAAGAAGTAGCTTATTTCAGGCTCCTGGAGTAACATCCCATTCCCTAGAAATGTTATGTGCCGTACAGATTATTTGCTGAATGAAAGCTCTGTGCTGACCTGCAGTGTATGTGACTGTTTCCACTCACTCTCTTCTACACATAAAATGCAGCAAAAATCCAGATTCTAAATGCCATTAAGAAGTTTACTCCAGAAGTGTGATCATTTAATAGGATCATGAAATTGCTTAAAATACACAGTGAACTTTAGCATAAGAAAGCATGGATATTTTATACAGGCAGATTTTTGTTCTGTTTCTTAATTTAGGAAACATTTCAAAGAGGAATTATAAATCTCTACACTAACAAGGCAATTTTCATCTTTATTTTAAAAATCATATTTATCAAAGACAATAATGTTTGCTGGAAGTATCAGAGCACAGAATTACTTACATGTCTAGCTGCTGTGCCCTGAAAATAGAGCAGTAATCCCTAGTAAACCCTAGGTATTTAAGATTACCATGGAATAACACTAGAAATAGTTTAGCAAGTGATTTAAGAATGCCTCAGACTGTACTTATGTGAAGATAAAGGTCACTGTGTAGAGTATTCTTGGTGTGGTCTGGAGTTCATAAAACAGTTGAGGTCTTATTCTAAAGTACTTCTAATTCCATTCTGCATATTTGAGGTGGAAAAGTAGCATCATGACAGTATCTGATTTAATTTCTAGGTAATTGGTACTCTTCTAATAGGATTTTTCTACTGAACAACAGGATAGGCAGGTAGCATGTGAAGCAAGGGTCAAGAAAAGAAAAAAAAATGAAAGTGAGAGTTCAGAAAACTCAGAGGGTGAAGTGCATCTCAAACTATTTGCTTCCCTTCATTATATGAAGGAGACAGAGACTTTTGCCAAACCATGAGGAAACTTCACTTTCATCCTTCCTACATGTTTTCTCTTCTTACCTTGAGCCCTTCCCTCCTGTGGCACGTACCCACCAAAGAAGTTCTCTTTGGAAAAGAAGTTCAAAACAGCTGCTCCCTGCTTTGCAAAACCAAGCCTTATCTCATTATTAAGATACTGACTGAGGGCACTGGGATTTTGTTTCTTCACTGACACCAGCTTCATGCAAAGGGGAATCTGTGTGCAGACCCTACATCCTCAGCTCAGAGACAGAGACAAAGCTGCTGCCTTTGCCTGCTGTGTGCCAAACCACTGGTTTGGAGTGAGCAGGATCCCTGTGCACAGCAGGCCCAGGCTGCAGCATGTTGGTGCACCTCTAATAGCACATCTATCAGAGAGCAACAGCTTATGGAAGGTAACTTGTGACAGCACACCCAGTTTTCCTTGCCGTTACGGGTAGTGGTCACTGTGGGATGTGCACCCATGTCACAGGCTGGCGGGTGCTCTCAGTGCCAAGCAGCTGCCTTCTCCCAACCCAGCACACCCCAGCTTTAATTGTCTATTCAAGCACATGTTGAGAAAAATCTGCACTTTTTACACAAAAATCCCACGTGAGTATGCAAAAATGGGGATCCCTCATACTAACAAAAACCTTTGCTACTTGTGGTTAGTGACTATGCTTTGGAGCTTCAGCAGGGTCCTGTTCAGGTCAACCACCCCTCCAAGCACACAACATCCCAGCTCTGAGGCTGACTGACCACATGTGCATCCTGCTTGCTTGCAAACAACTTATGAACCAAAAAGAGGTAAAAATATCAATGAACATGGTGTTCACAAATCAGATGAACAAGCTTTAATTATTAACAAACTGTTACTGTGATCAAGGTTTGGAATGAAACTATAGTTATAGCATTAGCTTTCATTTCCAAAAGGCTAATGAATCAGGGAGCTGACATTTAGAGAGCTACTTAATTTTTTTTAAGAAATATAAAAACAGCGACATACCAAATTTGCCTTTTTTCAAGTCACAGGAGTTTCACTAACATCCAGGGTTCCTCTGGAAAGGAAACAGATTAATCTGGATTTATTATAAGGAAAAGAATTCATTATAGTAAAAGTAATGTTCAGAGAAATTACATGTAAATTATATTTTGCCAGGAAGCCAAAACTGACGATCAAATAAAAATGCCCTGAATAGTCATTATGATAGCACAGATATTCCTCTACCACATTTCACTTTGACTTTTTCTATTCGGGTTGGACTAAAATAGATAATTGAATAAGAGGCTGTAACAGCAGGCTACAGACCTTTCTGTCCAACTTGGGCTCCCAGATCTTTCCTTTCCAGCTTTATTCACAAACCTGTTAATGGTGGGCCTTATTTCCTGGGTATTGAACATGGCAAACACTATTTTAAAATAAATACATTTTACAGAGATACAAACTCCACAACTGTTGCGGTGCCTTTTTTTTTTAAGCCCTCTGCACTGCATACCATTAGCATTTCATAGAATTTGACTGAAAAGTTCAAAATGAGGGCAAATGTGCAGTTCTCAGAAGATCAACTAATTCAACAGCTTGGAGAGAGTAAGTGCTCCAAGAAATCACATTAACAACTGTTGAAAGTGCTGAGTCAACAGCAAACATTGCATACAGAGTCTGTTAACTGGGTTCATGTAAAATTTATACCTGTGCCTACAAAACCTTACTTTTTGTTCATCAGAGTTATTAAGGCCTTTTTTTCCAAACAGAACTTCTAAGATCAAACCTCTGCCATCCTTCTGAAAGTCCCTGAGAGTTTGGTGTCATTGTTTACTTAGGAGTCATATGATAAACTGATTTTGTCAGTTTGCTGTGTTAAAAAACAAAACAAAACAAACAAAGAAAAAACCACCCCTACCTCAAACAAAAATCCCCAAAAACCCCCAAACCAATCAACCTCAAAACATCATCTCCCTCAGCAAAACAGGAACTGGAAAAATACAATGGGCAATCAACAGAAGTGTTTCCAGTGATCCAAGCTGGAAGCTATGTTTTTAAAATGAAATACAAGCAAATATCACAGCCAAAGGCTGCTTGCACCAATGCCAGTATTTAATCTTTTTTTCATGCAAACCCTTCCATTCGATACTATTTAACAACTCTGCAATTACTTTCAAACTTGAACAAATTGACCGCAAATTATTTTATTTTGCCAGCAAACCATGCACCTCACAAATTTCAACCACCTTATTTGGAGTTTTTTGAGAACCACCACATTACATTCTGATGCCATGTAGATATCACCCTCAAATACTGCTTCAGGATAAAGCGTATTTATTTGACTTGGACTTTCAAAAACTTTTGAGACTGCCCAACAAATGGAAAAGGCTGAATTTTATACATACTGAATTCACCCCACACAAGCCAGACCTTGCATCTGGATCAAACCGTCCTCTGCATCAAGTCGTAGTCCAGAGAAGTTGCCTCCATAGCCCAAGAAATGCCAGATCAATGTGTGATCCTACAGGGAGCTTTGCAGTGAAACCTATTTGTGGAGTACAGGTTGGGGCTGTTATTTCTGAGGGCTATGTACTGTGCATCTGCAACGATTTGTTCTTTATCTGCCAGATCTTTAAACATGAAGAATGTCTCCTCGCCTTAGTCACCAGTCATTTTGTGTTTAGATGTAGTCCCTTACAAAAATGCTCTCAGATTCATTATTTCTTCTCTTTCTTCCTTTAATGGGAGTAGCTCCTTGAGGCTGGAATAAGGCATTTGAGCTTAGCTGATTAAGTGGGTCAACATTTTACTTGCCAGTTCTTCACTTTGGTAAAAAAGAAAGCAACACCAATAAAAGTTTGAAAGGCTGAACTACACCATGGATTGTTCTTAAGATAGAAGTTTACATTTGAGCAGTTTCTGGTATTATATTTTTCAAAATTAGACTCACAGCTCTTTAGGTAAATAATTTTTTTACTTTCTTTCCAAGATATCAAACTCCCAACATTGCCTCTTGTACTTGAGCAAGAAACCCTGAGACACCAGCAGGAATCTTACCAGAGGAAAACTGAGGCTAAGTACTAAAAACCACCTTTGGACACTTCTTGCCTGGAAAAGAGAGCCTCTGAGGAGTCCACCAGGAAATAAAGGAGGAGTTTGGGCCATAAGACACGATTCTTTTGGAAACAAAGTGCATCCTTTAAAAATATTTGAGTGACATTTCATGCTGGAGCTTGATGGTGCAGATCCAGCTTGCTTATCCTATGCATCAAAAAAATAATTTCCCTCAGCTTTGTAAGTTTCTGCTTTTTATGAAAGGATTCAAGAAGAGCTTCCCAAGCTATGAGGCTGTGTTAAATTTCCAGTCTAAAGGAATTCTAGGGATAGTTGGAAAATATTTTCCTGCTATGTCTGAAAAATATGCATGCTACACAGACGAGAAGTTTCTTAACACTTCCTTGTGTGATTTATGTCTCCAGATTTCTACAGCATGGCTGAGGGGTTCATTGCTGAGGAGCTCATTGCTAGCAGCTACTTGTGAGTGAAGAGGACTTCATGCACAGTGTTCCTCACTGCTTTTTACCTGCGAGCTGTTGTGCTTTTTTAGTATTTGCAAAAGTGAGAATTTTAGGGTTTCTTTACAAAAGTGAGGCTGTCACATTGTGGCCTGAAGGTCTCTGATCCCTGAGGCAGATAAGTGACTACTGTGTTGTTTTTCCTCTCACATTTCATTACCAAACTACTGGCGGATATCACAATTCTCAGCACATTTCCTGTCAGAAATAACTGCAGCCCAGGCTTTTCAAAGTACACAGGTATGTGCTTTTCTTCCACTCTTTTCATTCTATGCATCATTCTGGAAAGATACCAGGGAAGGATATGTCCAAAGGCTGTTTGCTGTCTCATCCCTCTTTCCCTCTTATTTTATAACCTGGAGCTGCCATGATAAACTTGTAAGTCTGCATCTCTGTTGTGACTGTGAACCCCGTTTCCCAGTTCAGAGCATAAGCAGAGCAAAACAGCTAGACTTTCATTATTTTTCCACACAGTGCTCTCCTGCAGGAGCACCACAAGGCCTCAGCATCTGGACCTCATCTATAAAAAGTGGCAGGATTAGCAGCCACAGGGGCATTAAACAAAGCCACACTTCACCTTCCCGACCTGACTGTAAGGAGCAGCCCTGGCCCACATCAGGGGTCAGCACGACTCAGGGAGCCCAGAGGAAGGCAAGGCAGAGAGCAGCACGTCCCAAGCACGCAGCCTTGCTGCCAGCAGCTGCTGGCTTTGAAACTTCCTGAGCCCAAGCTCACTCCCAGGCTTTCGCACTTGCCTATCTGCCATGGGCTTGACTAGCCCTTCTTGTGACCTCATTCATACCTTTGGCCTCCTAAACATCCTGTGATGAGAGTTCCCCAATTTAAGCATTCATTGTGCAGAGAAGGACTTCCTTCTCTTTGTTTTAAACCCACTACCTGGTATTTCCACTGGGTGCCTCAGACTGTGAGATCCCAGTGAACAGTTGTTCCCTGGTTGTCTTCCCTATACTATTCGTGGTTTTTAGTCATCATTCACCACCTTTCTCAGGCCCCAGAGTTCCCTCTCAAACTAAATACAAGTTACAGGGACCAGCAAAGAGCACTCAAAAGCCTCAGTTCAACTAAACAAAAGCTCTTGCGTTTTTCTATTTCTTCTTTGTTTATTCAGATTTCCAAGTTATTTGTTACCCTCAACTAAACACAAGAATGTTGAAAAATGTATGACCAGGAGTGCCACACTTCCATCTCCAGCTGGATTAGCAGTGTTGCCCTTCAGGACCAGATGTCTCAAAGATCTGCTGCAGCTTAGACATCAGGAATCAGCAGTCACGTCCCCTTGCCCCATAGCAGAGAGAAGACGCCACTCTGGAAAACTGGGCTTGGACTATTGCAAGCAGAGCTTCTGCACATGAGTAATTTGCCATCCAGACCTTATTCTAATGCAGCCAGCACTCTGAAATGCTTGGTCCCAGCCATGCGTTTGGCAAAACAGGCTCCATGACTTTAAAAAGTCTTTCTTAAAGGAATTGTCTCTCAGTGGTGAATTGATAGCAGTATCACCTTTGGGCTAAGCAGGCACTGAACAGTGGTAACAGAAACATCTCACTGCAACTCCAAGGCAGAAGAAGAAGAAGAGTGCTCCATCAAGTAGGAACAACAGGGGAGTTCACACAGATGAGGCATAGCTAAGAGGCGTTCCTGGTTTTATGAGAACTATCATAGGTTTTTTACTGCTAGACATGTATTTGATACTGAGCTTTGCACTTGGTTTCTCAGTTTCCTTTCTTCTGTCTGAACAGAAGAGTCATCAATATTATGACCTCAGTCTCATTTTATGGGAATAAGTGCCATCAGAAAATAAGCATACCTTTATCACAAAAGCAAGACTGTGTATAGCGTGTGTTTGTACGTATGTATTAAGGTTAAGACAGAAGAATCCATTTAAAATAATTTAACATACACATATCAAATAGCAGGAAGAAAATATATACATTGAACTGGTTTTAAGCTCTAAGCAAAAAGTAGCAGACTACTTTTAAATTGTGCCATTTTGAACCCAACAAATTGAGGTCATACCCAAAGTGCAGTTAAGATAGACTGACTATTTAAATACAAAGAGTAGTACCTCTTGTGTTAATTGTTAAATTGCAGCTCATTCAGCCATCACAAGATTTCCAGCCAGGAATCCCCAGCTGGTTTATTTCTCCTTTTTTGTATGTTTGCCAGATCATTTCTGTGCTCAGCATCACAATTCCTCCTTTTGAGGGCAAATCCTCCCTGAATATGATCAGCAGTAATCCCCTAAACAGAGCTATTTGAGTTGTTTAATTAGACATGTGTGGCTGGTGGCAAAGCCACGGGGAGAATCCTCTGGTTCATCTCCTGCCCATGATACAGCTGTGTTGCGAGGGCATTGCGAGGTGTTGGTAGGTGTCAGCTGAGAACACCTCCAGGAAACGTGCCTCTCATGCTTATCTCACTAATTTGCAAAGCAGCTCCTCTAGCATCTTGTTACCCATCAGAGTGATCTGCCAGGTGGGGGAAGAAAGACGACTTGTGTTAGATCAGCTTTCTGGAGAAAAGAAGCATCAACCTCTGTATTCCAGCAGATCCTGGATTATATTGAAATATATTTTGATATCCGGACTAAGAGAAAAGGGACCTAAACACAGCCATGAAGTGCCCGCAGCTGTTTGGACTGCCCTTGCTAAGAATTGCAGGGGGTAGAGTCTTTCCATAGAGCCCTGCCTGCCCCCACTGCTTGTCCAAGTAGTGTCTCCCAGTCGAGTCATAGAGAGGTCATAAAGCATCCACAGCAGTGACAGGTTCCTGTGGATCAGATTCATTGCAACTACTTTAGGATCATGTTTTGACACTGGCATAGGTATTTATTTTGAAAGGCGTTATCCTATGTTTCACCTCTATTAGCCAATAATGACCTAGCTAAAGTTATGATGAATATGGCAAAGGAGAGCAGATCACTATGCAGATCAGATACCCATCATTAACTTAGAGAGCAATAATGAATAAGGTTAATAGCACTGCTGAGCTAAGAGCATTCAATGTCATGAATGTAGATGAGATCTGCAGCCAAACTTCCTGAAGATTTTGCTGAGGGATGCGCCTTCCCTTCACACATGAGGGAGAGAAACTTGCATCACAGCTCCAGACTGGATCCAGTTGAGCCTATCAGTAGGATATGTATTTTTCAGTTTGGATCCTTCTCCTCTGCCCCTGAAGGCTCTTACTCTGCAATCTCCAGGCATTCTCCTCTTCACAACAGTTTAATAACAGACACATAGTGGAAGCTCTTTAAACACTCCCATTGCTTCAGTTCAGAGCAGAATAGATTAATCTCCCAAAGATAGGACTTGTAATGAAGCTAGCAGACCAAGGTAATTTAAATGCCAGAGTGATCAGGAGTAGGGGAAGGTGAATATCACAGTCTGCTGATTTATGATTACACTGCTTGACCTTGCTGAAGTTTTAGAAATATATGTTAATTTAGGCAAATCTCAACATGTCTTTTGGCCAAAATGTTCCTCACAGGACAGCATGTCTAAACACACATTATTTACTACTGTTTGGTTCCCAGTGAATCATTCAGTGTAATTTCCAAGTGCTTGCTAATAATGTGTTGGACCAAAGTAATAACTCCCTGTGGATACCAAGGAAATAAAATGCTTTACAGTTCTATCCCACCTTCAACCCAGAATGTATCCAGCACTTTATGCACTCATGAATTTATCCCACCTGCCTGTGAGATCTTGGGGAGAAAAGAAGTGTTGGAAAGATGCATCTGTAACACAGAACTGTAACATCCTTGTAAAAATGGAATATAAATGTATTTTAAATAATTTTTTTCTGAATTTTCCATTACTGTTTCTCTCATTGCTAATTTTAATTGCAAAATATATTCCAGATTGACAAGATAAGTTTTAGTGTAGAAAAGGTTTAATAAAACTGATTCTTCAGTCACCTTGATCCTTCTCCACAGATAGGGCATACTGTATCTAGGGAAGTATTCCTACTTCCGCAATGTTTTTCTAGTTATTCACTGCAAAGACATTGAAAAAGTTGTGTATGGCATAATGTGACATGAAACAGTAATTCTCCAGCATCTTAAACATAAGCAGCCTCTTATCCCAAGGAGAAACCACAGTTCAGCTGCCTTTGGGTCAGTGAACATCCCAAAGATCTTAAGATCCAAATGATGAACACTATGGTTCAACCACAAAAAAAAATAAAAAATCAGATCAAAATCTGTTTGCCTTCCAGTAGACATCTGAGGGAGATTTAAATCATTCCTACCAAACTAATCAGTATTCCAGTATGACACCTCACAAAGGAATTAAAGAAAATCAATTTTCTTCAGTCCTTTCTATTTCTGAGCTTTTTTATGAGTCAATGACAGCTGAAGTGTTTGCATCATTAATGAGGTCTTTCAGCACATAATACCTCAAGCACTGCACAAGGCCTCTCTTGGGATGTATAAAGCAAACTCGCTAGTTCTGATGTCTGGACTTCAGAGCAAGAACCAGGAAGCGGGGCTGCATTACACCTCTCATATAGGCATACACACTTATTCTTTTCAAACTAGCTTGTATTATGCAGGATGACATTTTATGCTAGCTCTAAGCCCAGCTGCATTCCCATGAAATACTGCAGACTCCATAGGAATCAAGAAAAGCAAAGGCATGACGACATGCCAGAGATTTTAAATATTGGAGGCAGAACCTGAAGAAATAAAGGTAGTTCTTCAATGTCTTCCAGGAACACTGTGAGAATTGCAAAGTATGGCCATGCTTTTCCTCTTTAGTAGCTCTGTTTACTCCCAAATTGGAATATTTGGCTTGAGAGGTCCCCAGCCTAAAAGTATAATTTAGCGCAGTAACCACTAGCAAATTTCACAGCAGCAGTGTGCAGGAAAATAAATAAATAAATAAATAATGGAGATATTGTTACTTATGCTCACTGCCACTTAGAATAACTAACTAACCAATATCCTGTTCAAAGGTGTCCCTTGCTGTGGTAACTTCCCTCTCAGAAAACACCACCTGGTGGGACCAGTGCCTGCAGGGCAGCCCTGTCTGCTCAGCAGCATCTCTCACGGACTGCAGGAGCCTCCATCTGACAGGCACGACAGTCTTTAAATTCCCTATTTCTTACTGGGAGGAAACTACAGTTGTACTCACAGCCCTCTGTGGCCTCCAGCTCTCTGCGGGTTGGGAGTCCATGATCCTCCTCTCACTTCTGATGTCTTGCATACACTCCTCTCCTGTGATCTGATCTCCCACTTAGTTTTTGAAGACAGCTTGCAGTGTCCTGGATTAGTTTGCCAGTTATGCTTTTAGAAAACATACTTTTTTAGATTTCCCTCCTTTCAAACATTTGAAAGAAACCCTGTACTATTTCCTGTGCTTTGTGCAATAATGAGGAAAGTCCTGCTATTTAAGCCTTAAGGCTCTGACAAAAATTCCTCCAATGCCTTCACCTGTAACTGCAGCTAACCTGCAGCTTTACAAGAGCTGTGTGGTTTTCCCCGTTGGTAGCTTTTCATCCAACTTGGTAGCTTTCTCAGTAGTGCAGTGTCCCCCACCCTGTACCTTGGCACAAGTTGTGCACAATAGGAGGACAGCAAACGGGGCAGGAAGCACTTAACTTAAAGAAAGTTCAAACAATGTCCATCTCCTGTATCAAAAGAGTTGTCCAGCACAGGAGCCATCACAGCAAGCACAGCCCTGCTCAGGACCACAGCAGTTCTCTCTGCCAAGTGCGGCCATGGGGCAGGATCCCAGCAGGGTGGTGACCTGCAGGGTTGCACCAGTAATTCCCTTGGCAGGCAATAGGCAGGTCCTACTCTCATGTTGCTTGTTTCCCTTGAGTGAAGGTTTTAGTTGAGTTTATCTTGTATCGGCTGAAGTCACTGTCCGTGCCTTTTGTATTCACATCAGGGCAAAGAAATACCACGTAAGTATGCAAAATTTATGAAGAAACAAACCCAACAGTAATCAAACCAGGGTGTGGGGGGATCACTTCTGTCAGGTATGTTTGGTGTTTGGATTGTTGCTTTTACAAACTCCAAGGTTGCTTTTTTTTTCAAAGAAACAAACAATGAAAGACTATGGTGTAAACCCCATTTTACTGAAGAAAAGGTTGTCACCAATGACTGCAGCAACAATTGCAACTCAATCATACAACAAGAGCACTACAACACAAATACTTCCTAGAAAAAGACTCACATTTAGGAAAAAGCCCTTGCTTGCTGATGCTTGGGCTAATACACTTTGTTACAAGAGGCTGACCATCCTGTTAATTGGCTAGATGATTCAGTCATTAAAATAAATGAGCTACACTTTTGCAGGGCTAGCAGTTCAGGAATCCATGCTACTCTACTATCTTACACTGAATAACAGACTGTAAATAATGCAGATGTTATTATGCTGACTAAACATTAAAAAAAGAATTCTAAGGATTCTTTTGGTTTTCCCCTTCTGCCAGAAGTCGTTACCTACCAGGTATCCCACAGGTTCCCAACAAGCCCTCCAGAATGACTGTAGGAAACAAGCCTCTCAAATATAATTAGTTAGATTAAATGTTTTAATGCTATTTCTTCATGAAGTGACCAATTTAAAGGCATGTCTAAGCAAAAATTTATATTCCTGCACAAGAACTTCCTACTGTCTTTACAGTTTGATTATCATCTGGCTGCTGTGAAAAGGAGGTGAGGCACAATGGAAGCTTATAAGGTAGTCTGTGTAATTTAAGTGATGCCAGACATTTATAACACATAGTGGAAGATGGAAACCTAACATAGACCTATAGAAAATTCACAATGCAAAAATCAAGCTAGGGTCAAGTTTCAGTCTTGCATAGAGAGTGAGTCAGAACATGTACTAAAACTAAGCATACCATGTACTCTGTGCAGTGAGCTTCTGTAAGCTGGTCCAGCTGAAGGCACACAGCTTCCCTCCTCCACCCTGCAAAAAAGGATGTTTGAGTCTTCCTTTATAAATTCAACAACATCACTGAGGTAGTGCAAAGTCTAAGGTTGAGGAAATACTCTGTTCTTCCAGAGGTCATGTTTGCTTACTAGTTATACACCTGCTGGCGTCAGCCTGGATGAACATGGGCTCAAATCACTAACTTCAGCCCAAAAGATCCTACCATTCAAGTCAAAGGACAAAAGTAATTATTACTAATTAAGACTGTCCACCAAAGAAGTATGTATTTGGACTAGAGCTGGTTTTGAAGCATTTTATAATGAAAATTTCACATAGCGAAAGAAACCTGACTGTAATCTACTATAAACAACTCAATTCAGGGAATATGACTCCAAGGAGGATATTGTCCAAGTTCAGTATCACCAAATACTCTGGTGAAGGTAAGAACCATCCTACAAAGCCATTGCCTGTGACTTCAAGATATTTTTCTGCTGCTATTTCTTAGTTGGATCTACTACTAGCTTTTCAGGATCTACCTTTTGGTGTTTTTCTTTGTCTATCAGGTTCATTAGTTGAAATTTACAGTGATTTTTGCAGATGAGGAGAAGGGAGTTAGAGCCTCCTGTACAGACAAGGATTTAAGAAATTCTTCTCCACTACCTTTTCAGAACTAGGCTCTGACCTCTTAATCCTGAGTAAGTACTTTTCTTCTTTTTAACCAGACAAACTACAGATCCAGGAGATGTATGCTGTATGTGTAGATATGAGATATGTGTGCTCTTTGGCTAATAAAGAATTCCCTGAAGTGCTTGAGGGAACATGTGCATATCTAGGAAACAATGGGCAAGCATATAAATATGCGTAAGTGTATATTCAGACTTCATTTCCTATATCCTGTGGCAGAGCATTACCAGCCATGGACTGGGAGGAGGAGGGGGAGGAGAAGGAATAAAACCAAAAAAACACATGGGACTGAGGATCCTTTTTGCTGTCTTGCTATTCAGTATCTCTTCTGACCTGAAGGAGAGACATCCAGTCTGCATTCTAGGAAACACTGGACCAGAGTCAGGAGGAATGTATATATTTGAGAGCAATAACCCACCTGAAATGTTCTTGCATCTCTTAATAAATGGCAATTATCTGTACCCTATCTATTATAAATGGGGAAAAAAAAGCCTACATAATGAAGAACGTAATATTCTCAATGTTTGCTGAAAAAAGAAGTCTTCTGGGAAGTATCAGAAATACCCATCATATCCCTGAATTCTGGGAAAATACATAAGTCTGATCTAGCTGAAATGTGTCTAACAATATATGGAGGCAAATACCTTACAATTGAAAGCACATTTGAAAGATCACAGGGACTTATTTATTTCAGGAGAGGTCAGGAACAAATTATATTCTAAAACGTGTGTTCCTTACCTGCTTGTTTCATAGCTTATGGCTAGCTGGCATGCAGAGCTAAAACATCTCACTTCCAGTCAAAAGGAACTTCTTTTTACAAAGCCAACCTAATTTTTAGGTCTTTTAAGCACAAGCAAGTCGGACGTGCATGTCTCTGTCAATTTATTCCCTGGAAAGGCAACACTGTCCTGGAGGCTATGCAAGATTTTATGCAGCAATTGCTGATCAAGCCCTTAAACACATACAGTATGCCATTTCAATCCCATTTGCTGAAAGATCCTAATGGCTGCCAGGAGGGGAATTTCAGAACCAAAGACAATAACAGTCCTTATTAAAACACTTGATTTGCCATGCTCATTTTAGACTCAGTTGAAGGAGCATGAAACCACTTTCTGTATAATGAAAAAACAGTTTAGAGGTGCCTCACAAGGCATTAAATTGCAAAAGAGGTCAAGACTAAGCCATTTCGCCTGAGAATTTCCACTAGTTGTGAAAGAAAAGCCTAGAATATTGGTTTTGCAGGATTTGGAATTTGGAGACATGAAGTCAGGTAAAAAGTTTGGAGAGGAAATTGGGGAGAGATGGGTTTTACTGAATGTTAGAAATTCATTCCAACATTCATTCTAGCATGTCTTGGAGTTACAGCCTTTGGATATACTAAGAGCTGTAGCTAGTGTGTACTTTTTCTATTTTGTTAAAGAAAAAGTACATTTTTCATTAACTGAGAGGGTAATACC
Organism: Brachypteracias leptosomus; assembly: GCA_013401335.1. Classification (NCBI taxonomy): domain Eukaryota; kingdom Metazoa; phylum Chordata; class Aves; order Coraciiformes; family Brachypteraciidae; genus Brachypteracias; species Brachypteracias leptosomus. Next base: position 82,215 of record VYZX01028398.1, on the reverse strand, counting down.
AACAAGTCCAATTCATAATGTCATTCTCCATATGAATGATTCATATCCCTGTAAATTCTCTCCTTTACACATTGAATTTTCTCAGTGTTTTCCAAAATTTCTGAAGGAGTTGACTGGAGTTTCCAAATCTGCACAAAACAAAAACCCAGCACATCTAGGAATTTACAGAAAAATGTGACAATCACACTACAAAGAAACCCAGCAATGAGCCTGCAGGACTCCTGAGACTGTTGTTTCTGAATTTGTCCTTGTTCTCAAAATGGGCGCTGGGCAGTGTAAAGGCTGAAGAGAAAGTTAAAAAGAGTCTACCAGCAACTCACATATTAAAAATCCTTGAGGATGAGAAGGCACCATAAGGCTTCAGTGAGATGAAGGAAAAGTCTATTTACACATAAAATAAACATAAATATATACACTCCTGCTCTGGTAGGGCATGCAAGTAATACTAGAAAAAGTAAATCCATTTTTAAAATCTGCTGATGTAGCGAAGTATCACATTCCACTAATATGGCGCTTGGGAATTGAAGAATGGGATGGGACAACAGGAATAAACACCACTTTTTGATTGTCTTCCACTATGGCAGTACTGGACCATTGCTGCAATATGTAGTTGTTGAGAAAAAAAAACAAAAAAAGAAAGAAAGAAAAAGAAGAAAGAAAGATTAGCAATACTTAAAAAGATTCAGCCTTCCAATCCAAAGAAACAGCTCATCTTTACTACTGATTCTCTGTCCACCTACTCCCTGCTCCTCAAGGCTCCAAAGACCCATCATGGCCCATTCTTTCTCCTCTCTCCTTGAAATGTTTTTTTCAAGAATTTATGTAGATTATGTATGAAGTGAAGTCTTCCTGGTTATTCTCTTTTGCATTCTAAAGCCTTCATGTTTCCCTCTGAAATCCCTGGCAATTCATTTGCTCTCTGCTTTTCTATTTATAAATTCTTGTGTGGAAGATCTGGAATCTTCATTTGCATTTTGCATTTCAAGGCTTGGAGGATGAAGTAAGGATTATATTGGAGTGGTTTTTCTGGTTGTTTTCAAGACCACAGAACACCTCACAGCTAGGTTATTTGTTGTTTTTCCACTAAATTCTTCCATGAGTTTTAGCTGAGTGTTATTTTACCTTTCTGAGGGGCTGCACTGCTCTGCTTTTGGACTGGAACATTCTATCATATGAGCTTTAGAAAACACCTCAAGAGCCTGTAAGAACATCTCAGGGTTAAGATAAATGTTAGTCCAGGCAAGGGCAGTATTCTTTTGCTGTGGTAATAGCTAGTAAGTAGTTATCAAGGATTCTTTCTTCTTTCTATTTCAGGAAATATGTATTTCTGCTTTTAATATATCCTAGTTACATAAAGCTGCAACTTGAACAGATCTGCTCTGGGCATTTGCCAGTTTCATTTTCTGAATATCACCAAAAAGTAGTCAGTGTACTGTAAAAACTTGGATTCTAAATCCACTCCATATGTGCAATAACAATAATGGTGGACAATATTTTATATCAGACTGAATACATTTAAGCAACTATTAACAGAGATCATCTCATTAAATGACATGTATGACATGGGCTCCCCAAATAATAAACCAAATCAACAGCTGAACATGTAGGTGCCTGTAAACCTCAGAAGTTCTCTAGGTGATCACTTCTTATATGCAGGGGTTTCACTGCTTGCTCATTTTGTGTGTGTTAACTATCCAATTACCCAAACTTAAAACGGAAACATCCAGAAGCCCTTATATACAAATATAGTAAGACTTGGATCTATATAGCTTCAGTAATCAGCCTGTCATAATCCCACCTGCTGTACCAGAACATCATCTTCCCAAGAGGCATCATCTCCTACCTCAGCAAAAACCCAACACCAACTCCATCCAAAGAAAAAAGTTTTGAGTCAATTCTTTGCTGTATACAGTGGCTGTGGCTTGTTCTTATTCTAAAACTCTCCCCTTGCCGTGATAAAGCCAAGGTGAAATGAAAAGCCTCCATATGGTTAGGATACAGATTTGCAATCATTAATAGTACTTGGGCATGTATTGAAGTACCTTGTTTTTCACTGGTATTCAAACTGTGCTGCTTATTAGTCTCTGTGGGGCTATGGAACATGAGTTAGAAAGACTTGGTAGGGTAGTTGCATAGGAGAAGCAATCGACACAGGGTGCGTAAGCACACCCTCCCTGTAGCTGTTGTTTCTCCTGCTGGCCCTTTTCACTGCTCAGTATATGCAATCTTGGTGGAATTGTTTCAGACAGTCCCACAAACAGTGTGATCAAGAAACCCCACACAGATGTCTTCAAAGAGTGGAAGAGACAGAATGCACATAGTCTAAAATAACCACATTCAGTCTGACTTGTAAGGACTGAGAAAGTGGTATCACTACCCATGGGTGTCTCAGTCACCACAGCTGAACCACAAAAACCTGCACTGATCATGAAAGTAACATAATTTTAATTTAAATTATTATTCATAATAATAACAACACATAATAAAAGCATAATAATAATATGAAGAATATGGATTTATTATCATAGATTTGTACTAAAATCCTCTGATTGGCAATGCTTACTTCATTTCAAGTGGTCCCTGCTATGTATTAAGGAAACAGGCATTATACCACAGACCCTAGGTGATCATGATGCCAATGACCAAGGCTGAATGGTCCACAGACAGCCCACCCTCTGATAAGGTAGTTAACCACACTACTCACTGAGTCTTAGCAGAGGAAGCCTGATCTGTCCCTCCATCAAACAGACCATGGCTGATAAAGGCAGAAAGTACACAGGAGGTTAGAGCAGGCTTCAGTTTCTGCTAGTGTTAAAGTCTTCTCACCTCTTGGCAGTCTGAAAGCTTATAGCTATTAGAAGACAGAAAGCCAAGGGTCCAAGACCTCTTGTCCTGCATCACTACCCTTAGCAACTTCTTGACCTCTCAGGACACCAGGGAAGTCAGTCCTGTGAGACTGGGGAGCAGCACAAAATCTGCTGCAGGGGTTACTGAACATCTTAACGAAACACATGGAAGCTCTGCATCTGCAAACACACTTCACTTCAGATATAAATGAGTTGTATTCTCCAACTTTTACACTATCTCCGTGCTCAGTCTCAGCACACCCACAGAGCTATGAGGTATAGAAGTCTCTAGAGAATTTAGCCGGCAGACTAACATAGAGAACAAATTTACACCTAAAAATTATTGAAGAGAGAGGATTGCTGTAGTCCACTGGGAATATCAGAAAGGCTTAGGGCAGCTCAAAATGTGGCATCAGAGCCATTAGGGAGCAATAATGTAAGCCTAAGAAACTGGAGAAGGAAGATAGAAGTGGCTTACGGTGTACTTGAGGTAGTAGATCAAAGGGATGACTTGTGAATGAAAAAAGTCCATTCCAAAACTAATCAAGTAAATGGAAGAGTAGACAGGCACAAAGACTGAAGCAAGTCTGCTCTCCTTTACTGTCTTCTGTTTGATCTGGACTGTGATTATGGTAGTTACCATGATTATCACGGAAATATTACAAGTAGGGCGTTGGAGGAGATCGTGGCTTTAACACACGGCATGAGAATATCAGAGACAGTGTTTCTTAGACTAAGCTGTACCCTCTGCTATTGAAATGGAGTTTACCTATTCTCTTTCCCTGTTCAATAATACTTAGGCAGGGACTACAAGAGGAGGAGCATAGGAGCTTTCAACCTGAGATGCTTTGCAATATCCTGTAGGCACTGAATCATAGGTCACTCACTGGGGGCACTCAAAGGAATATATTCCACGGGACACTGAGCGGGAAAGGGGCCAAGAAGACTTTCAGATGCTTCACAACATAAAATTGTCTCAAAGATTTAAACCACCAAGGAGTGGGTCTATGTAAAAGCAAAGCTGTTTCACCCAGATCTTTTCAGTTTTGACACACAGTTATATAAATCATGTCAAGAGACAAGGCAGCAGCCAATATCAGGGCCTCTTTTTCCCTCTGTTTGTTACATCTGAGGATGTAACAAGGGAGGGATGAACTAAGACCTTTCTTTTAGTTCCTAAAACCTTTTTTCCTCAATATCCTGTACATACCTTTCCCTAGTCATCTTTAATTCCTGTAATCTTTTGCCTAACTATCTGAAGAAAAGCCAACTGAAGAAGCAAAACATTCAGAAAACATAGCAATAAAGTAGTGATAATAGGAATAAAATCTCAACAGCTTTCAATTTAGGCTAGAATAAATGAGGTTTATAACAAGAGCTGGTCCAAACACTCACAGTAACAGGAGGTGAGGTTTCCACTACAAAAAATGTTTTAAGAAAGGACCCATACAGACAGAAAAAGCCTGCAAGAGAGAGACCACCCCTACAAGTTTAGCTGCCATACCAGGACAGCTGGGAGCTTGCAAGTCCCTCCACACACACTTAGTGTGAAACGTGTTGGTTAGATTCCTTATGTGCCTGAAATTAGAAACGTACTTTAACACTTGGCTAGATGGAGCTGCTGGTGAGAACTGCAACTCTCAGAGGTGTTGTCCCAACAAAATTTTAAGTTACTTCAGGGCCACATGTCAACCAGGTAGACTCATTGTAAACATTGTGGCAATGAGTAAACATTACAACACTGATGCTCCAAACAGAGGAAGACAAAAGCAGACTGTTTACACTGTAGGCAGACTAGATTAAGAAACACCTTTTTTCCATCTCACAGTGTATCACTGCCTGCCAACCCCAGCTCTTCAATATACACTTCTGCACAGACATCCTCCATTTGACATTTTCATCTGTAAAAGTCCTACAAGTTGACTGACAGGTTTCTCATATACCAGACTCTCTGCCCCAGCTCATCCCAGGAGGAAGACAGAAATAGTTATGTCAGTATGGCTGCATCTCAGCCTCATCAATCAACCCATCAGTGATGATGGGGCCAAATTAAGTCTTTCCACTCACTAGATTCCTTTGGTCTACAATGTGCAAAAGTTTGACCACAACACCCTGGTGTATGTAGATGGCTTCTGCGATTCCCAGGTGTTCCCTCATCAAAATACATCCCAGGCCTAGGTCTGGTTATCTTCCCGGAATAGATGAGAGTGATACAGCCATGGACTCCAAAGACAATTATTTCTTGAAAAGTACACATTTTGTGGTGTAGGAACCACAGTCAGCAAACAATCACTACCTGTGGAGTCAGAGATAAGAAGTCATAACAAACCTGAAGAAATAGGATTATCTACCCCATTTTGTTTTGGAACAGCAGAAAAGGAAGACTTCTATTGTCTTTTTTCTTAACCAAAACAGTACTTGAAAAGTAAGACCTTAAAAAGCAATTATTTTCTTTTTTTGCAAATAACAGATACTATCACATTTTCGTATAATCTAAACCCCAACAGCTCTGTTCTCTCTCTCCCCTGTTCTGACCTGCTCTGCTCTGACAGCTCTCAGGCTCAGGTGACTGTAGAATTAAGACAATAATTCTTATTGTGACAGTAAAATAAATCTATGATTTTTACAATAGCCCCTTTTCAGTGAAATCTGATACTGTTTTATGATTTGATTCTGCAAGAAGAGCACCCAGCTGAACTGCAAATCAATACAGAATTCATTAAAGGACCTGGGCAGTGGCTTGATCTCTAGGCAGAAGAAACAGGTCTCTCTCTTTCCCTCCCTTTTTACCTCTCTCCCAGCATAGTACATTCAGGGAAGATTTAATAAATCAGTAGGACTTGTAGATCTCCCTTTTTTTTAATGGAAGGATGAAATATAGGAAAAGGGCTGCAAGAAGCATGGAGGGAGAACTAGGGAAAGGCAACAGATGTTGTAAAAGATCTACTTTCATGTTCCCCGTGCAGCAGAAATGTGCAGACATATGTTGGCAGAGCTACAGTCAGACTCCATAGCGAGGCTACATCTTACACATCTGGAAGCTATTTGGCAGGGTGTAGAATTTAAGTGTTTTCTGCTTCAGCTGGTTTCAGACATACCTTTCAGTGCTGCCCTGAGCTCAGGACAGTTCAACCTACAGGTTCATTAAAGAAGGTGCTCACTGCAGCTTCAGTGCGCTTGCTTCAGTGCGCTTGCTTCAGCTGTTGTCAGAAGCAGGCATGGGGCTGGGCTTTGCTCTCCCCCTTTGGTTACAGGGTTCTCTCAGCAGTGAGAATGATAATAGAGAAGCAAGGAGGAGAGCAGGGTGAAGAAAACGGCACAACAACTCAGCAACGCCTGGCCTCATATAAGAAACAAAATGTACCTGGACGAAATCCAGGGTGTGAGTTAACTTGAGTGCAGAGCAAGCCATTCAGGAAATAAGAAGGCCTGCGTTGCACAGGAACATGGAAGAGTCACATTAAAGTCCATGTGGTTTTTTGCAGAAATCCCTCTGCTTTAAAAAATAAATAAATACAAGCAGAAAGAAAAGGTTTTGTCTCTTTGCCCTAGAAGAAAGGCCATCTTAAGCCAGCGGGAAAGGGGAGGCACATTTCTGGGTCCAGAGGGCTGCTGACATTGCACTGACACAGCATGAGAGCTCCGAGCAGTCACCAGAGGTTAACTCTACTTTAGTAAGAAATATTTCCCAGCAGAGGTGCAATTCTGGGGTCACACGATATCCCAGCTAGCATGATGAAGCGCCTACAAGCTGCCCACCATGCCCATTGAGGAGAGAGCAAACCACCAGTGTGGTGCATGATATACCTCATCAGGGTGAGACGGAGTGCAGCACAACTTACAGTGACCAGCCTGCTTGGCAGGTGACCATGACTGGCTAATCACCCCACTGCCCAAGATGCTGCTGATGGTACACACTCAGCAGGTTTGTAGCAGACCATGGCAGAGTGAGACTCTTCCCTTGTCACAGCACAGGTCCTGGGTGTGCTGCCGTGGGAGCCAAGACAGGAACTTTCACTAGTGAAAAAAGATGTCTCATGCAGGACAAAGCTTTACACCTATGAATCGACCTTGGACTACCCTGCCAATGTTTCCCCTATTTTATTCCCTTTGAGTCTCAACCATGCTCAGGAACTTAAAGCAATACCTTGACCCTTCCAAAACTTAACACATTTCAGGCTTTCATATCTGCTTTATTTTACACAGTATTTTACGCACCTGCAGTTCTGGCTTCATCTTCTCTGTCCAGAGCCATCCTGGAATTAAAACAGGGAAAGAGAGGAGGAATGGGATAAAATAGCATCTAAAAGTAGCATGCCAAGACATTGTCACTGTATGATGCTGACAGTGTCAGGAACATTTTACAGCAAAGTGCAACTCTTGCAACACCTCCACCTCCAGTTCCCTCACCCTCCTCTCACTACTTTTATTCGCACTTTACACTCTGATGGCATTTGTGCCCACTTCTGCTTTCTTCATTCCACTTCAGAGCTTGGAAAGCGCAATATTTATCCATTCATTTCGTGGTTATGGGTACAGACACCAGTGGAGGTGGCCCAGATTGTGTGACAAAGGGACAAGGGGATAGGAAACCCCTGTGCCATGACATCTCTGCATGGCCACTGTAGCCATTTCTACCCCTAGTCCAGGTGCCTGGCCATGTAGCTCTGGCTTGGAAAGATCCAGCAGAAGGGTCTGTTATCTGGTCTTGCACTCAGAAAGCACTGCTCATCTACCAGACCAACCATCAAGTCCTGCATTATTTTCCCTGGGTAAGCGTTTCCAAACGTTTTTTCAGCATGACCCTACCACCTCTCTTGTCAACCTTCTCCTTCCCTATCCTCCCCCATGCCATCCCTCCACACATCCTTACAGCTTCTCCTAAACAAGCATCCACCCCCTCCTTGTCCCTGCCCATGCCATGGCCCCACTTGCCCGTGGCTCCCCCCCAGTGCTGACACAGAGGACACCCACTATTTCTTTAGCTGACATAATGTGAAGGTCAGTCCAGTCAGGGATGAAAAAAGCCCAAGAGAAACATTAGGATGTTTTAAATCAACTTAAAATGAACAGTAAGACAGGACTTTCAAACTGCTGGTCCCATATGTCAAAAATACAGCCAAGTCAGAGGAAGAACCCACATTCATGGTATAACAAAAATCAAATCCTGGAACAAAATTAAAATATATTTGGTTATGATGGCTGGAAAATCCCAGTAGACTGTGACCCAGACAATTGGCATTTTCCCTACAAAGAGCTTTACTAAGAAATAGATATGAACCAAAAATACCAAATACACTTTTTTTTTTTCCAACCTGGTGTACATAGCTTAGCAATTCTGACATGATGTAGTGCTGTATAGCTGGATGGCGTTCAGTGGAGAAGGGGTTTAACAATGATGTCTGACTGCTCTGCCTCCACAAAGTAGTTCACCTTCACTATCCCCAGCCTAATGGAATAAAGGAAAATGGTTTTGGAATGGGAAAGCACCCATTAGAAGCAACAACAGTACCTGTGCTTGGCTTATATGTCAATACTCTGAATTAAAGAGCAAGATGCAGGTTGTCACCTGATGATTCTTCATCAAAAAGAAGTGAAAGCACCTGAAAACTAGGGAACAAGCATCAGTTCTCCAGTCTTGCAGGTGTGGAGAGCCAGGTAGGAGAAAACAAGCATCTTAGTCCAAGCTGGGATCAGGAGCCTTGGGGACAAGGATGCAGTATGATGTCAGAAATGTGCAACCTTTCCTGAAGCCCAGAATGAGGAAAGGAAAGAAACACCTTGGGCACTAGAACAGCTGTTTTCCTCAAGATGGCTTCAGAGAAACCAAAACACTAGGAAACTGATGTGCTTGAGGTGTTGGTCACAGTACGAGCAACCGAGTTACCCCAACTTGGCAATGGTGGTGCTAGTAGCAGTGGGGTGTAACAGCCTGAGAACATAAAGAAACAAGGTCTGTGGACAGAGGATAACATCTTTTGTTAGACCCACTAAAACAGTTGAAGGGAAAAACCAGACCAACTTTCAGCACATAAGCTTTTTCTCAGATCTGAAATAGAAGTGTGTTATATGAGAGCTGTGACCCACAGGGAGCACAGAGCATCTGAGAAAATAACTGGATGCTGAAAGTTGGTGGATTATTCATGCATATTTGAAATATTAAGTAGCAGGGTGACTGTTGACTAGGACAGTGTTTGGCCAGGGGGAGGGGGCTCCCAGCTGCCTGCCAAGGGCTCTCCAAAAGCCAGCTAGAAGCAGCCACGCTGCAATGGGAAGGACAGACCCTTCTGCAGCCAGCCAGGCTGGGGCTGGGAACTTGTGCACCTGGGACACCAACCAAACCAGCAGCTGAGGAACGAGTGTTGCCCAGGTTTCCCAACAACATGTCTGTGACAGCACACAGCTTTGCTCAATGCCCTGATGTAAGTTACCAGCAAAGCTGACAGGCTTGGTGGTGCTGCAAAGGCCAGTGCCTCGCTTGTGTTAAGGCTGAGCTAGGAGCCTGTGAGGAGTTGCTGCTACAAAGTACACAGCAATGGGGCCTTTTGTGGACTATAGAATTCTGAAAAAAGAGGTTTACAAGAGATAACGTTTTTTCCAGCTGTTGACAAAACTTGCCATGTCTCTGCACAGCAACTTCTTTGAAAGAGTAGGAAAGCCCTATAGCGAGTTGCAAGACACTGAAAGAAATGCTTTCTTCCCACTAAGATAACGGTCCAATTGCACATGAAGAAAAGCATATGCCCCCTTGGAGATATGACAAAACCCTGTGCATTAGTATTGTTCTGGCTGTGTGAAGACTGCTGCAGCTGCCCTGTCTCATTCTGCATTCTCTTTCTTGCAGCTTATACAATGGGAAAATGTTGAAAGTTCTGCAGTCAGAAGGCAAACGAGTATGGGAAGAGAGTTTGTGCCTGATTTTTAACCCTTGCTTGCTGAGAAAGAGATCTGCATGTGAAAAAGCTTGAAAATACTTGGTTCTGGTGGAAATGTGTAAATGTATATCCTTCAGATTAGGGGGTAAAACTGATTAGAGAAGGAAGGGAGGAGGCAGCAGGAGGTCAGGTTGAACACATGGAAACATGAAAATTTTTGGCATTGGTATTGAGCAGCTCCAGATACAGTACTGAATGGTGCTTTCTATCCTTCTTCAGTATCAAGAAACTTTTCAAAATTTGAAAGTCATGATACAGTCAGAAGTAATATCTGAAGATCCAAGGAAATGCAGGAATATGGATTTTTATTTATCAGGAGTCCTTGGAAAAGAAGGGAAAAGCTAGACTGAGTGAAAGGTGGGAGTTGATGGAAATGGAAGGCTGTCTGCCAAAACGAGTGAAGTAATGTCATTGCAGAGTGGCCTGAAGTTCCCAGTGCTCAGTCACTCTAGAGAAGCTTGATATCTCAGGTAGGAGTTATAGCTGATGGCTGGTTTTCTTTCATATTTGAACCTTAAAAATCACCTTTCTCTGTTCAGATTACAAGAAGCCAGTTTGCTCTTTTTAAAAATGGCATACCTGCTGTTAACCAAATCAAAAATAGAACCACCAACTGCCTTTAAGTCATGGGGGCTTCCTAGAAAACCAAAAGACATAAAATTATCTCAAAGTTTATCTTTTATCCTTCATCTTTCCTAGGATGTTATCAGCTGTGCTATTCGGTAGCTTCAATTCTGGAACCCCTATTACACAAAAGACATGGACGTGCTGGAATGTGTCCAAAGGAGGGCCACGAGGATGATCAGAGGGCTGGAGCACCTCTTCTACAAGGATAGACTGAGACAGTTGGGGTTGTTCAGTCTGGAGAAGAGAAGGCTCCGAGACGACCTTATTGCAACCTTCCAGTATCTCAAGGGGGCCTACAAGAAAGCTGGGGAGGGACTTTTTAGGATGTCAGGTAGTGGTAGGACTAGGGGGAATGGGTCAAAACTAGAGGTGGGTAGATTCAGATTAGACGTTAGGAAGAAGTTCTTCACCATGAGGGTGGTGAGACACTGGAACAGGTTGCCCAGAGAGGTGGTGGAAGCCCCACCCCTGGAAATTTTGAAGGCCAGGCTGGATGGGGCTTTGAGCAACCTGCTCTAGTGGGAGGTGTCCCTGCCCATGGCAGGGGTGTTGGAATTAGATGATCTTTAAGGTCCCTTCCAACCATGACAATTCTATGATCTTCCTCCAGAGGAAAAAACTGCCTCAAACTCAGCTCAGGAAGAAGACTAAATGTCTGAAGTGCTACCATAGATGCAACCATCCTTCTGCTTCATGAAAAAGCAAGGGTAGACTGGAGTGCAGGTTTTGCTGATGATGCAAAACTGTATTGATACATGGGGTTATTCTTCCCCAGATGCAGTACTTTACACTTGCCCTTGTTGAACTGCATTAAATTTCTCCCGGCCCAGCTTTCCAGCCTGTCCAGGTCACGCTGGATGGCAGCACAGCCTTCTGGTGTGTCAGCCACTCCTCCCAGTTTTGTATCATCAGCAAACTTGCTGAGGGTACACTCTATCCCTTCATCCAGGTCATTGATGAATATATTGAACAGCACTGGACCCAGGACTGACCACTGGGGGACACCACTAGCCACAGGCCTCCATTTAGCCTCTGCTCCACTGACCACAACTCTCTGGGCTCTGTCCTTCAGCCAGTTTCCAATCCATCTAGCCACACAACCATCCAAGCTGCGTTTCTCAAGCCTGGTTGGGAGGATACCAGGGGAGACAGTATCGAAAGTTTTGCTGAAGTTGAGATATACCACATCCACTGCCCTCCCCTCATCTATCGATCTAATTGTGCCAAGCATCTGTGCCAAGCTTCGGTTGTCCTCCAGCTCTGGCTTTGGTTGTTCTGCCCTCTTATGCTCAATGAAATTTATGGCAAGTTCCTTGCAGACTCAACCCATGATCACAACCTGACCTGAGTGACTGCTACAGAGGAGACACCTTATATATGACTTCTAGTTGGCTTGACATCCAAGTGCAGTTCTATGTTTTGCTATATGACCTTGTTTCAGATGCATTTAACTGTGTCCATTCCTGTTTAGAAAGAAACAGCTTAAGCATGGATTTGAAGGGGAAGCAACACCACAAAGAGGAGTTTCTCTCACCATTAGACACCAACAGCTACAATGTGCGTCAACATTAGGAAGATAACTAGAGAAAATGCAGGCCTTTGAAAGTAAGTTTTCTTATTTCCCACCAAACCTCAAATTGCTATTCTCATCTGGTAACCCAACCAGTGCTACAAACTAGCGGCAAAAGAGCACAGCATATGGAATTCCGGTGCAGCCTGCCCTGCCCAGTGCAGTGCTGGGTGCCAGGTGCTGCATCACAGGACAGGCAGAACATGGTGTGAAATCCCCAGGGCAGCTCAGTGTCCCATGTGCTCTTCTAATTGATACCAGATATTGGCTGATGGTTGAAAGTTAATATATACTACATCTGCCAGACCATTTTCCTTGCAGTGTCATGGTGGCTGTTCCCATTTAAAGCATGGCTCATTTCGCTATTGTTTAACCCAGTCCTCTGTACTATTATATTTTCCATGTGAAAATATATTCTACCATCTTTACTGAAGCATAGAGGGAATCCTGCTGCCTTATCCCAGTTGCTGACTATTACAGAGGATTTGCTTTGTAAAATCAACTGGGACAGCCAGAAAGTTTGCTGTAGAAGTACCTGAGGCGTTGCCAAGGAGCGAGGACTACAAATCCTCCCTGGGACAGTGAAGCAGAATGACAGCAACACTAAGGTCTAATCTGTGTCAAAGAAAGATCTATATCATCTCTTTAACATTTCTACAATGAAATGTCAAAAACATTGTAAACAATTGGAACCACTCTTGCCATAGGCAATCCCATTGCTTTTTAGTTTCCGGACTTTTTCTTTGCAGAGACCACAGAAACAGAGCTAATGAGTGCAAGGTGTGGTTGTGAATAGAGCTGAAACAAAATAGGTAGTTTCAGAGATGGCCAAAATGCAACTGTTCATAATTCAAGTCAAATAGTGTTAGCCAAACACAGGTAAGTGAGAATTTTTAAACAAGTTGTTTCAGTGTTTTCAGAGTGTAAAAACCGGAATATTTCATGAGACAAAACTAATGCATTTAGTAACTCCAAAGTAAAATTTTCATTTTTATTACATTTCATTGGGGAAAAAAAAAAAAGTACATTGAAGCCTGATATTTTTTTCTTTTCTTTTTTTTCCCCCCTACTTGGCAGCTGAAAAATGGTTCAGACCAAGCTTTCACTACTCAGCCCTTTCACACTCCTTTCTCACTATTCCTATTGTTTGCATTAGTACTTTCACAACAGCTATCTTTTCCATGAGAGAATTGTGGTGGTTTAGCCTGGAGAAGGCTCTTGGGAGACCTCATAATGGCCTTTCAGTACTTACGGGGAGCCTACAGAAAAGGTGGAGAGGGGCTTTTTGTCAGGGAGTGTACTGATAGGATGTGGGATAATGTTTTTAAACTGAAAGAGGATAGATTTAGATTAGATATTAGGAAGAAATTCTTTACTGTGAGTGTGGTGAGACTCTGGACCAGGCTGCCCAGAGAAGCTGTGGATGCCCCCTCCCTCAAAGTGTTCAATGTCAGATTGCATGGGGCTCTGAGTAACCTGGTCTAGCGGAAGGTGTCCTTGCCCATGGCAGGGGCATTGGAGCTAAATGACCTTTAGGGTACTTTCCAAGCCAAACCATTCCATGATTCTATGAAAAAATAATTGGTCACACTACTGCAGTTGCTTGATCAGCAAGATTGCAAGCTTAGTGGAACATAGAAAATGTAACGTGAAGGTACACCCTAAACTTGGCTTCAGTGCTTGGACACAGACAGGAAACCTGCTTTCTCTTCTTTAACTTCTTAACAAACATTTGTCAACAAATGGAAGCTGCAATCCCCAATTAAAGAAGGAAAACGGTGCAGGGGAATTAGATCTTGTCTCTTAGGATTTATAGGTACTCACTTCAAATGCATACTGTGATGAAATGGTAACTGCATCAAGCCCCCCACAACCCCTCTCCTATGGAGATCTATGTGCTGGAGCCAATTCTGTGTAACTAGTGAATCAACTGAACAGTACTTTCTTTCACAATCTTTGCTGTAAATTCATCTTAGGGAGGAGCTTGTGGTTGCAAATTAACTGTTCAGTTAGTAAAGATGAGGAAGAAGTGGAAATGACTTGTCACAACTGTCAACTAATCCTGTTCTGCTATGGGACTGCTTTTTTCAGATTTGGCAGCCCGCACTAATCCCATCACTTCTCTGGGAAAGTGCTCTTTGAGCAGAGCATAGCAATACACTGAGCAACATCCACAGCAGAAACTGAGGACAGCTCTTCTGCATTAAGCTCTGCACACAGCAAAGACAGGGCATCGCACAGACTCTACCACTTCAGGAACAGACATGTGAGAACAGAGATCCACGCTGTGTCCAATGAATTATTTTGGGGACCTGTGTTGCAATCCTCTGCTGACCACTTCCAATGAGCAATTGCAGGTGGTGAAGTTATCCCAGGGCAGAGTCAGAGGAATAGAGAGCAGCTGGAGGTAGAACATTGTTCTTTGGATGGAGCCAGTTGATGGAGACTTTGGGAAGCTTCTCACCATTAGGCTTAATTTCCTAATGAGGTCTTAAAAAATTTGGCTTACTAGGACAATTTAGGTTCTTCCCTTTTATCTTCTTGGTGGTGAAAAGACATGAAGTTGGGAAGCTTCCAAATAGAACGTGCAAGACCTGTCTCTCCCCCATCAAGCTGGAGCATGCCCCTCAAGTTACCACTTCTTGAATAAGGCAGGTCCTGCAGAAACACTTGGTTTCCAGTCATCCAAATATTCTGGAATCAACAAAATCAAAACATCCTAGTATTATTCTGATTTATATTTATTTTACTGCAATATTCAGTGTTCAGCTGGGGGGAGGGCAGGGAGCTTGATGGAACGCTTAAAAATAAATCAAGTATCTCACTAGAGATATAGTAACTGTTTCCCTTTGTGAAATTCCAGGAAAATCTACCTGATTTCATCAAACTGTTCAATTTTAGTGGAAATGTTTGAAATTTCTTCTTCCAGATGGACGCTTCCATGTCCCACAAAAAAAGTCTGAAACTCTTCAGCATGAAACTCCAGAGGAATTGCACTAAGGCTTAAAGTGTCATATTTCGGATGCTTATTTAACACTTTATACTTAGCCCCAGACAACTGCTTAAAATGTAACAATAATACATATGTAAGAGAAGCAACTCAAAGAAGTATTATCTGAGAAGGTAATTCCTGCTTCAGCAGTTATCTTTGGTGGTTAAGAGATAGCAAATCCAGCCTACCTTTCCACATGCCCAAAACACTAGATCCTACCAGGAATTTTCAAAACTCACCCTTATACCCACCTGCCTTTCCTTCCCTTTACAGGCTACATCTTTTTCATCTGCCTCTTTACTGAGAAAAACCACCAAAGCCACATTCTTACTAATACTATTCTTAGCTTTTTGTTTCCCCTGTAGGAGTCACAGTTCATATTTTACCACAAAACAGACTTACATAAATTTAATTGCCAAACCAAGCTTCAGCTTCAAACAAATTCCCAACGAATTGTGTTTGATAGCTACCTTTGTTTAGCCAGACTACATACTATGAAGTCTAGTATCACGTTGGCCAACAGATACACAAAAATGGGAGCCAAATGGGAGCAGTGACATTCAGAGCTCATAATAAGCCATTCTAGAAGTGATGAGTTTCTGAACATTCAGCCCATGTCAGACTACAGCCACAATCAATTGCAGAAGAAACTCCTCCTCAAAACACAAACTTCTTTTTTTTTCATTTCAGACCACCATTCCTGAGAATGAGCCAAGACACCTATTGCTATGAAAAGCAAAGCTATACCTCTTGATGGTACGTATACCAAGCAAGAGAAATCTGAAGCCGGGTTATCTTCTCTTTCAGTTTGCTCAGTGCCAAATGCTTTGAAATATTTGTGTTGTAGAATCATGGAAGCATATAGCTCAAAAGGATTTGAAAAGCTGTGAACTTCTTAACCACTGTCCCAAGGTAGAATCAGCTGCTCCAGTGTCATTACTGGGAAATGTTTCTCCCAATTGTTTTGAAAACTGGCAACTTATTCCTACAGTTCATCATCATTACCACCAGAAAGTGATTCCCATTGTCAAATCAGAAACTTCTTCACTACTATCTGCGAACTGCCATTCCTTTACTCCTCAGCAGTGCTGCAGCACCAAAACATTTCTCTCTTCCCGCTTCAGTCTCCCATTCTTTGGGATGAAAATCCCTCAGCCTTTCACAATTTGCTGCATCCCTGAAGACTCTTACTGCCCTTTGTGGACTTTTTCCAGTTGATGTTTGGCTTCTCTGCTGTCAACACAGCTCTTAAGCTGGCTTGTCCAACCACAGGCTCAGCACATGCTCCTACAGTTTGTTCTGTTATCCTTAATGACACTTTTTCCCCACTGGACAACTGGAGGACAACATTGCCTCATATTCACCTTGTAACTAACTACGTTGCCCAGAGACCCTTCTGCCAAACTCCTGCCCATTTAGCCCTTCACTGCCTGTGCCCATTCATGTAATTCCTTCTGAGAAAGCAGAGCTTTGGACTTGTCTTTATTGAGTTATGTCATCTTTTTTCAGCCCAAATCTTTAATTCATTGAGATCCTTTAGAATTCAAATCCCTTCTGAGATATGCTAACAGCACTCTCACCTTGGTGCCATCTGAAATTAAATAATCTGTCTCTATTTTATGAAAATGTTGAGTAGTGACAGGCAAAAGCCAACCTCGCCAAACTTCTCACAGCAGTCTTCACTTTTGATTCACCAGTTTTCCAGCCTCCCTGTTGACAAAGGCAGGTTTATTGCTAATGACTTCACCTACACCTCCCTTCTGATTATAAAACCCCAGTCCCATATTTCATATCTACTTACGGTGATTTAGAAATAAAGATATCACTAATGAGGGATGAGATTTTCTCAAATGTAAGACATAATGCACAATTGGATAGAGTTGTAAAGACCTGTGCCCAAGGAATTGCCAATCCAAATGAAGAAACCTCACATTAGCCACTGCTTTGACTTTCTTTCAGATGTTCAGCACATTTCAGTTTTAATACTTTTAAGAAATCAAATCAACTGCTAAGGTGCTCAGGCAGTTCTTTCTTACAGCAAGGAACAGAGACAAAAATCAAACAAGGGAAAAGTATAAGGTTAAAAAAAAGGTGAGATATCCCCAGACCACTATAACTATGTCTAGAGATTAGTCTTCCGGGAAAATACAGCTACTGACTCTCTGTTGTTTGATACTTGCATTGAAAGCAAATATCATCTGGTTCAGTTTGGGTTTTTGCATTGTGTCACGTGTTTAAGACTTGTCTCTCTCAGAAGTGTTCTTCCCTAATTTAGTATTATAACAGTTTCTTCACACAATTTATTCCCTGGAGCATTAAATACAATTAAAAGCATTAAAAAGATCAATGTACATTTCTACACTAATCTTCTGATGTTTCTCTGTTGGATGTCTTATCTCTAGCTTTTACTCAGACTATTCTTTTTGTCTGTGTAAAATCTGACAGTAACTATGTATTTGAGAGTGTCTTGAAGATCAATGCTTCCATAGAGCATAACTGAAACTCTTCATGAACATCCCCTTGGAATGAAAACAATACGAAAGATAAAGCTAGAGACATCTGATGTTTCTAAGTTTGTTTGGGGTTTTTTTGTAATAGCAGATTCTTTTGTGTCCCTTGTCTGAGGTTTCTGCTCAATAACAAGTAACAGTGTTGGCCAGGCTGCCTTCTGGATGCTGCACAGGTGCCCCAAGAAACTACTCCCCTGGTCAACAAGCAATCCAGATAAACTGCTTAGGCAAACTTGGTCCCTGTCCGTGGCATGACCACGGCTAAATTTCACCAGTCCAGGGGCAGATTTAGCCATTTCCCACAGTCAAGACTGTGCCAGCAGATGAGGGAGTCAGCCTGTCCTTCTCATTTATCATTGCACCACTGGTCTTTGCCCCAAAGGCTTTACAGTCCACTTTGAAGCAAGGCATGAAAGAGAATAAACAAACCGGGGAAGGACAAGTGGAGATCAAAGGCAACAAAGGCAATAAAGATAAGATCAAGTAATGATACCTATCTTCCATTGTCCAATTTAATGGTTACTAATTGTCTTAAAAATCAGCTGACCTTTCAACAGGTTCAAGATTAATTACAGTGTGTGTGGTTTGATTTTCCTTTTTTAGATCAGATTTTTCTCTTTCCTCCAAGGTGTCCCAGGAGCAGTAATACTGAACGGAAACTACCTGTAAAAGGCCAGAGCTTTTGACCTAGTTCTGAAAGGGAAGTCTGAAAACAGGACAGGGGAATTCAAGGAAGGAGTGGAGAAATGAGTTATGTAGGGTGCCAGCCCAAAGAAAAAGGGGAACAAATTCAAGGAGATCAGATTAGGAGCCGGTAGTCTAAAATACTTGGAGATCTGGGGATACAAGTCCAATCCCATTTTACTGAGAAAGCAAAACAGTCTTGTGACAGGGCTTCCCAGTTGCAAAAGGAGGACAGGATTTTTTATTTTTTTTTCCTACCAGAGGTATATAGGGAGAAACCAGAGAAATTAAAGACAGTAATGTCTTTGAATATAGCAGCTGACAGCACAGTACACAAGAGTAAGGGCAGGTGCCTGGGCAAAAGGGCTAGCACCATGAATTTTTGAGCCCGGTACTGTGTGGAGTCCACAGAGGTGTGCAGAGCTCTAATAAATAAGAAGGTGGAGACAAGGAAAGAAAGGAATTTAGAAAAGTCATAAGGTGACCCTTTCTGCTGTGATTCATCATTTCACAAAATTAAGATTTAACCTTTTCTGTAGTTTCATGTGGATAAGTCACAACTGTTTAATATAGATTCAGCTCAGCAGATTTCTACTGCCATTTCTTGCTGTGAAATCATTATTCCAAATGCTTGACTTCATTTTTATGTCAAACAGATCATTGTTGTTACTGTGCCTGTTTATATGTGATACACACATTATTGTTTCTCTGCCTTGTTTACTGTCCTTTTTCATTGTTTCTATGAGGCACAGAGTAACAAGAAACCCTGCTGGTGTAATTTACTTTGTTCAGTATGTTATTTTTCCAAAATATTTTTCTTTTATACGGCATCCCCCCAAAAAAAACACAACCCAAAAAACCCGAGAATATTACTACAGTTGAAAAATCAAGCTTGTTAGGTAACGTCAAATTGGCAGACATCCAGCATCCTTCAGTTACCCCCCCTTGTGCATATGCATTCTGACATAGCCTTTAATTAACATGATCACATAATTTTTTTCCAGTGAAAACATGCCATTTAGTACCCAGGGTGAGTGAGGACCCAGTACACAGCATTCTGCTTTCTCCTTAATGTTTAACAAACAGGCTTATTTTCTATAATCCTCAAAACCCTGCTCTGAAGACAGACTAATTAGCTTCTGTTTGTTTTTCTCCCATGCCACTAAAGTACATGAGTACTTCAGAAACAACAAACATGTTAATTTTCATGGCAGCCTGGGAAGATGGGCAAGGGATAAGGAGGTGTGGGAGTTAATAATTTTCATTTTACAAGAAGTTAGGCAGCACTGTGATCTTCAGTGGGGACCAGACTCAGAGACAGTCCCCTTGTTCCCATCCCACCCAAGTACGAGAAGTATCACCCATCCCCAAGCTGGAGCACAGTGCTGGGCTCCATGGGGAGGGGACACACTTTACGAAGTGGCAGAGGCACTGGGACAAGCTGAAGCAAGTCCTAGGGCATGTGGCCCAACTGAGCTGCCCCAAGGGATGCAGCAAGCTTGGGGAGCCCTGGGGAATGGTGTGCATCAAGATTTCTGTGCACAAGGTTTATGCTCAAACATGGCCAAGCTGTTTTGGCTGAAGTTTTCCAGCAAAATCAGCTTGACCTGGAGATCTGATGAGGAAGTACTCAGCTCAAGGTCTCACACTTTATGAAAAGCTACAAAGTGACTGAAAACAGAATTTGACAATCAGAAGCATCAGATAACCATAATAACAAGCTTTAATTTTCATAATGAGAAAAAAAGTAGCATGTCTGGCCATACCGAACATTGAGATTGATTTTGACAGCCTGACAGCATAGCTTTAGTTGTTGTTTATAGCACAGCACTTTTATGTACCCACATAATCAATTAGCAGAGCTGGCAGCAGCTAAACACAGCCATGTTTGCACACCAACTCAGGAAGATGGTCCAGGGCAGTATCTCCTGCTCTGGACTCAACACAGGTTGGAACTGCTCTGGCCTTTGCCACCTCTGCCCAGAGCCACCTCCTGCCTTCACCAAAGTCAGGGGCACAGCCACCAAGGTCACATTAACACACATATTCCTAAGCACTGGAAAACCTTGTTACAAGGGTACAGCTCAGGACCACATCCAGTACCAGGGGCTTTCTGATGAAGAAATAATTCTGTAGGACTTTAAAGGACTCTGTTTTAATCTTGACAGGTGGCAAAGTGCAGCTGTGAGAATGAAGATTCATTTGCACAATGCTCTTCCAGCAATCATGTGTTTAAGCATCACAGCCTGCCACAATGAGACCCCCTTGTCACAGCAGGATTACTCAAGAGCAGTAACAGTCAGAGACCCCAGAGCACAAATTTTTTTCTGAAGTGCTGACATGGGATTTTTACCCAGCTACTGTGAATAGAATAGACATTTTAGAAGGAAATTCTTTACCCTGAGGGTGGTGAGACACTAGAGTAGATTGCCCGGGGTGGGGTTTGGATGCTCCATCCCTGGAGTTGTTTGAGGCCAGGCTGGTTGGGGCCTTGAGCAACCTGGTCTAGTGGGAGGTGTCCCTGCCATGGCAGGGGATTTGGAACTAGATGATTTTTGGGGTCCCTTCCAACCCAAACCATTCTGTTATTCTATGACTAGATCTAACACACAACTGCTTAAAAAAAAAAAAGAAATTAAAAATACATATGTGAAAAGCTGACTGTTCAGCCACACACTCAGGTGATCACCAGCATCAGCTATACGTGGCAGATCTATGTCATAGACCAAAAGCTGCAAGTGACACAGTCTCTGCTGAACCTGAAAGGCCTTACACTGAACCTCAATAAAAATCCCACATCAAGTGACAGTAATTCACTGCTGTGACATCCAAAGGCATCTGCGACAGGACCACCACTGCCTCCTTTTACTCCAATAGCCTCTGCTACAAACCTTCATACACCTGTCTCTCAGAAACCTTTATGAGGATTTTCTTTAACCTAGTGGCAAAGTCACCCCTCTTTTGCAGCCCATCATCAGGCAAGGAAGGTGCCTTGATAATGTACTATACTTACTCTCAAAGAGAGAGGGGTCAGCATAGGCTTCAAACAACACCTTATCCTTTCTTTCTGAAGAGGCACTGAAGCAGAGACACTTCCTACAATGGAAAACCAGATAGTCACAGAGTTAAACGTGTGTTTATAGGGCTTGATTGAAAAATATGCTTAGATGCTTTTCTGCACCAGAGCCAGAAACAATTCCCCCAGTTCACCCCTTTTGCTTGAGACTCATCACTGTGGCAGATAAGCAGCAGTTTTCACTAAATCCTTGGTGTCAATGTGAGATTCAATACATTCTTAATTATAACACTCTGACTGATATCCCCACAATATTTTCAAGGAGAATGCAAAATCATGACAGTACCAGCCCACAGAGAACAGCCCTGGGAATAGCGCACAGCGTCCTGTGAGACACAAGTAAGACAAACTGTTCCACATTACAGCAAATGCTGACATATTTTAATCTTGCTCTAAAACCAGCTAAATGAGACACATTCAAATATTCACTTGAAGACATTAATGTAACTAATTAGATTCAAACACCAAGGCAGTCTGTTTGCAATTCTTGCCCCAATTTGCTAGCTAACAGGTGACTGCTTGTGCTCTAAGCAAACACAGGCCCTTACTGAGCAAAAATAAGCAATTTTATGAATATTCTCATGGGAAGCAATCCCTTTAAATCCAAAGACAAAGCAAAGACTTTCTCTAGAGATATCTATCTGCCAAACTCTCTGAACACATGTGCTTTTTAAGCAAGCTTGAACAACTTACTTTATATATACTGATCAAATGACACCAACAGGCTCAGTAAAATTTCCTACATCTGTTTTTATAATCTGAGACTTAAAAAAGTTATATTTTGGAGGAAAGGACAGTAGCAAACCATGGATACCAATATTCAAATGACAAAAATGTCCAAGTGAATTCCAGATGTCAACCATGTGTCATAGTTTAATAATTCAGCTCTGAGTCACAAGCACAAAAACCTGTTACGAAACACTTGCCTACCCACGTGTGTGTGTGCACACACCAGTATGAACTACTTACAAAAAGTTAATTCATCTTTTTTGTGGTATTAGCAGAACTGCAGAAAAGCAGTTAACCTGAGCTGAGGTGGGACAAAATTGGCCAAGTTTGTCCTGTGCCATGGACTAAGAATACATTAATTTGTAGTTTTAATATTTACAAAGAATTAGTTAAAAATGAACAGAAATTAAACACCCACTTCACAAGCAAGTGTAGCCCTTTCAAATCCTAGAAGTCCAACCACATGTATCTTGAATAATCACTAGCCTAAATCACACACATCCCTGCCATATGAAACTCATGGAAGTACAAGTAATTCTTAGCCCAGATCTTTCAAACAGTAATATTTATACTGTGGTTTATTAGGTCCTCCTACTATGTTTTTTACTTCTCACATAAAAGGAATAAATATCCATGGCTTCAATGTTTAGCAAGACCTATCACATGCCTCATCTTCTTTCTGGCAAAGAAGCACGAAGAACAATTTATCATTCTCCATGCATTTTGTGGCCATGAGCAGGCATCCCTTGCCAAGGTGTTTTCAGCTCTCCCTGGCTGGAGGGCTTGCAGGGGAGCTGGCAAGTGAGATGATACCTCTCTGCTATTCTCCAGCTTGGCTGCCTGCCCAAAGCAGGGACCCACACACAAGGGAGATAATCTACTTTGGCTCATAAATTTTTCATTCATCCCTTCCTCCTGGAATAAGCATTGCCTGTGTCATGCTCCCACTGGCTGCAATTGGCCTGCTCCCTCCTTCCTTCCCTCCATCTAGGTGGCCCTTCCAGAGGCAGAGTAAGTCAGGAACTTTGAGACCTGGACCAATTGGTCTCAGGGAATTTGCACAGCGGTGAAACCCATAAGGTGCTATGGACACTTTGCCATCACCAAGAATTACACCCTGAACACCCACAGATAATTGCATATTGCATATTTTCTTAGGCAATTTCAAAAGTCCATTTGTATTTGGACATGCACATGGCAAGTCTGTGCACCCACACAGTCATTTGCATGTGCAAACCTGAGCCAGATGGGCCAGCATGTCAAGTTCACACACATGAGATGCACAATAACTACATGCTAGGCATGTACAAATAGGCCCACAGTTTAATGAAAATCAGGCCTTTAAAGCTATGTTTAAATAAGCTGTGTTAGAAGGTTTTAATGACTCCAAGGGAGGACAACAAATTGGCCCAAGCAAAATCACTTCAAAGGTCACACTGGTAGGCTGGAGAGGAGAAGAAAGATGAGCAAACTTCAGCCAGGGGAACCACAACAAGGCACTCTGCAGCAGCAGAGCCAGTTGATGGCTGCTTGCTCCCTGGGGACTCCAGGCTGCACTCCTCAGCTGCTGGAGGATGGGCATCAGATAGATTGAAGAAACTGAAATTATGCTGATGCTGTCTCTGTCCTAGTCTTGAAAAAACAAGAGAAAGACAGTGTTTGCTAAGTACCTATGTGTCAACAACACACCAGCGGTTTCAGTCTGCCCCAGAAGTACCTGTAAAGAGGACAACCTTATGCTTGGGAACTCACAAGAGGTTTCTATATTTCCTCAAAAGCTACATTTTAGCTCCCTCTAAAGCACAGGCTTAGGGGCAGGGAAAGAGATGTTAAACCATACTGGGAAAAAAAACCCCAGAAAACAGCCACCAAATACAGTTATGCTCCAGTATTTGCAAATTAAGATTTCACACAGGAATTTGGACAGATGCAAAGTTACCAGATCTGCCAATGACAGCCCTCTGCCCCATATAGCTGACACTTATTTATCTTGCTGCGGTTTCCTCTTAGCTGGGTCCCACAGCAGTGAGGATTTCAGACTTCATGTGCTGAGAAGAGGCAGCTAGCTCTCTGCTATGGCAGGCATGGGGAGGGACCAGCTGCTGGGCATTGGGCATTTTCTCCGGAGGGGAACCTCTGCCCACCAGCTCCATGCATGGCCACAGACTCAGGGGCAGGCATGTGTCACCAGCTACACCTCATCACAAAGATACCACTTATCTCCTGTGTGCAAACGCAGAACATCAGCTTTTCATGACTATGCCAGCATAGCCTGAAACAGCTCGGAATGCAAGCATTGAGCAAAAGGCTTTCAGGATACCCTCCTCTCATGTATTACAAATATTCCATCTAAACCTGGTGCTAATTTTGACAACTCCTGTAGAAACTCCCCAGATAAAAGCCTCCCTCTAAGCTGCTGCTCTTTGTAGGGACTGCAGTGGGTCATCATGGCCAGACAACAGGGGCAGGAGCATCTTGGCTCCACAGGTTTGCAGGCATACATCACAGAACAACAACATTTACACGATTTTTTTGCCTGCATTATGATTCAATGGAAAAGGGGGCTGATGGGGCCAAAGCAGAGAGGGAACAAGTGGGTACTGCAGCAGAGAGAATGTGGTGCATGAAAACAGATGAAACCAGATTAAAAACTAGATTAAAATCTCAGATTAAAAAGAACACAAATGCTGTACGAGGGTGTAATCATAACTCAGAAAAGGCAGGTGGTTGCCCCAGCAGGCTGAGGTGCAGCAGACTAGGGCTGTGGGCAAGGACTGGTGGGTGTCAAAGGGCCACCTCTCCAAGCACATACAGGGTAGTCCCCAGGGACACAGGGCATTGGAAATTTCCTTAGCCATGGCAACATAAGCCCTCTTGAGTGGCTTGGCTGGACATACACCCCATCTGCTGGCCCAGTGTGAGACTGAGTTGCTCTGCACACACCTGCATTCCCTGGAAGCAATTTTTGCAAGGAGCCTTTTGATGATGCAGTCTGGCAAAATGCGCATCAAGCTCCAGCAGTTTCTGTTTGGTTTTTTTTTTGGATTATGATTTTTTATAAAACCTACCCACTTCAGAAATGTTGTCATGGAAATAAAATAAAATATGCAGTAGTATACTATTCTCCAGGGGCTGCTACCAAACCCATGTTAGAATAGCTCCATCTTGTGGAAATCAGCAGCAGAAATTGGAGCAAACTACATACCGGGAGAAAAGCTGTAGGAAAATGTTGGCAGTTTGCTTCTTGGCTGCATGTGCTAGCAGTGACTTTGGTTCCCATCTGCATGGGTTTTGTTAGTCCCATCCCTCCCAGAGTTTCACTCCTAGCTTCAGGTTTGAAAAAGATGAAAAATGTCTTCATGCAAAGCCATCAGACATCGTATATTTTAGCTGACTTTTGACATATAATCATAATAATTATATGATCGTACATGATCATGCTCAGAGCTCACAGGAAGGTTAAGGGCTGTATGGTGGCTTCAACCTCTCCTGAAGAGATTTCTCACCCTCTACCGTATCCCTATAAATTGGTTAATTTACAGCTGCATCTGCACCTTGCTCAGCATTTCTTCATTGTCTCTGTCATCTAGTTTCCCCTTTTCGTTTTGCAGCTTGTTCCAGGAGTGTCTGTACCCCTGCACATGTACTTGTAAATCAAAGTACAGAACATCTGTACTGCAGAGCTCAAACACAGTCATCTTTGAAAAGTTTCCAGTTTAGATAAGCAACTTTTTCAATCACTAATATGAAGCAAGCACACAGCATTAAATCCATGAAGTGACATCATAAAATAATGATTACTCCCTCTTTCCTAAAGAACTGTTGGATTTATTCTGCTGTTTATTCAGACTTTGAGTTTTATCCATTGATAACAGAGTTTATCTTGCATGTCCCGGGGCACAGGGTAGACAAGAAGTAGATTTCAGCATCCAGGATATGTTCCTTTGTTTTTTTAATAGTACCGTCACTCAGAATCATCTAAGAAAATGCAAAATGTTTCAGACTTAAGAGGTCTGACAATCATCCCATGAACTGCACAAATTATCAACAAGCCACCAGCATAGATCACTGAACACAGATGCAACAATCTCCTCAGGTGAAACTGCACTCACCTGCAAGGTGCACAAACACATAAATAATGCTAAGAAGATTAATTAGCCTTTGGACTTCATGGGAGTCCTGCATTGCCTTGCTGTGCTCAGGGTATCCTGGAGCACATGGACATAATAGCTGGAGCTCGCTCCCAGGAGATGTGTGCACTGCAGAGATCCCATACTACTGGCTATGATGAGGTCTGTGCTGATGGCAGTCTAGAAAAGGGACCTAGAAAAGAAAGGCCGTGGAAAATGCTGTCGACTGAAAACCTAAACACCTTCATGGTTAAAGGAAGTCTCTCTGGATTACTGGCCAGATCTTTATCTGTCAGTGGGTAAACCACTAAATCTATTACAAACTCCAGCACTTTTCCCCTTCCTCTGTCCTCTTCTCTCCAGGAAAGAACCTTCCTGAGTCTCTGCTAACTCCACAACGCCACGCATGACTCCTCCACACATGAGAACACAGGATTTGGTATAGTAGCAAACTACACATTGCTGTTAATGCTTCTCAGGCAGCTGAAAACTAAAAGAAACAAGTGGTAAAAACAAATAAAAGGATAATATGGGAGGCAAATTTTGTAAATCTCATCTGGATCACAGAAATTTCACTTTTTGCCATTGTTCGCCCTACCATCCTCCTTCAAAGAGCTATTTCCACTCAAGTATAAAAGACCACTTCTACAACGCTATTGCCCCCTCTAGCCTGTGTCCTTTAATCAGGCCAGGCAAACCCTGGCCAAAACAGGATTATCACTTACAAACAGCAACGTATTGAAAGACATTGATACTTCTGTCACATCAGCACAACTTCAGAAACTGCCTCTTGTTTATTAAAATGTAGGGCCAGTGCCCAGACCTTGGTGTTTCTTTAAGACCTACTCTTCTGTGATCTAAGTGAAATATGACTCCTGTAGTTTACTACAAACTGACAGAGGCAGCATGACAAACTACAATCCACATACCTGCTGGGGACACTTATTTAAAGAAGGTTTTGTCTCCACCAGCTGAAGATGATGAACCTGATCAACAGCCATGGGAGCCAAACAGGTGGTGAAGCAATGCAGAGGAAGGGATGGGGGCTGCATCATCAACGGCCTATGGATGCTGTGAAGGATGTTAGGCTGAGGAAAGAGTCAATCGTTTTGAATGTTCAACAGCAAAATAAGAAACAAGTTAAATTAGAGCAAGGAAATATAGCTACACCAAGAGGAAATAGTCTATAATTGATGGCAAGAGTGATTGGGCAATGGGCCCCAGTGCCATAGGAAGCACTGACTGCCAGCCAACAACATCCCAGTGAGACTTTGTCATCATCGCCTGCAGGAGGATAGAGCCCAGCCAAGGGAATGAGTGGCATGACCCACTACTACTTTCTTTTGCACTAGGGAGATTAGCCATCCCAGGTCTTCCCCACTAGGGGCCAAATAGTGGGGTGATTGTTCAGCTGCTCCCAGCCACCCCAGGAAAGCATAGACTGCTGGGGTACAGTCTCTTGAGCATTTTACTGCTTTTTTAAAAGTTCTTGCAAAAAGCAAGAGAAGGTTGTGGCTTATCTATGGAGTTACTATGAAAGCAGTTTTGGAAGGATGGCAACATGCAAAAAATTAACACTAAGCAAAGCCACAGTGTGAAGTTCTTATGTACTTTCTCTGACGGCAAATGAAGCCTTGCTGAACACTGAGTTGCCAGGTGAAACACTTTCAAAAGACTGGTCATCATCAGTCTGTAGACAGTTACCCTTGGCAGTACTGTATAGGATGTTTGTCCAGTGATCTATTGGGGGGCCGTGTCGCAAACCAGCCTGTCTCTCACCCGGATCTGACAAACTCATCAAATCTAAACATTTGGTAAATTCTTCTCCTTTCACATACCTTTGCAAACAGGGACTAAATATTCAGTATNAGGGGTGGGCACCGGGCACCCAGCCAAGGTAAACCCACCACAATAAAACAACCTACATCAAAGCAGATGTTAGAGCAAGTAGAGTTTCTGGAGTGAATATCTGATAGAAGATGTGAACTGTAACTCTAGGCCATTGGTACCTGCCAGGGCCAGTGGGTGGAGGAGGTGCAGATCCAGCAAAGGACCATGGTGGGATCCTCTGCACAGGCAGGACCACTTGCCTCGTTTGCACATAGTTAATCTGGCTGAGTTGTAAGAACTTCTGTTTCAAAGCCATCTGATAGAAACAGCTCATCAGCAGCATCCAACCACAGCCTCAGCTCCCAGCAGACACACTGAAAACAAAACACTGAATTGTAACAGTGAGGTTAGTTTGCTCGTTCGTCAGCAAACCAGGTTGGTCAAGGATTCACACTTCTCAAGAAAGTCAAAATCACTGCAAGTATAGACTTCAGCATGGTGAGGACAAAGGAACAAGTGTTACTCTGTGGGAAAATATAGTTAGGGCATCAACATGTTCCCAGCTGGAGGAGCATGTATTTTACCTTGTCACCTTGTATGCAGTCATAACTAGCACAGGTTATTACATTGCAGATGCATGGATGCCCATCAGGCAAAGACCATTGGTGCAAAATGAGCAGATATGAGTGGAGGAGAAAGAAGAAAGAAACTTAAGAAGCAAATTGAAGCAGAAGTTGTGCAGAGACATCATTTCAGGTTCCCGAGCAAACTGGCTGAGCACGACCTACATTTTTTTTCCTCATCACTGCAGTTTTGGGTTTCTCCCACTGCTCTCACCCACCACGATCAGAGGTGCAGCCTGCTGTTGTGTTTCAGCACTAATCAAAAGCCCTAGATGGAGGAGAAGAGGTGCCTCTCACCTGCCCACACAGTCTCATCTGTGGCCCCACCAAAGGGAAATTGCACAGTCATGGAAAGCTGGTCTCAGCCAGGACATCACTTGGGACACTTCCAACCTACTCGGACACAATTATGGCACCTGAGTCATGGGTGCTTCTCACTAGAATTTCTTACTTGAAAGTGGGGGGGAGGTTTCTCATTTCTTTTCCTGGAGCTCTATACACAGCAATTAATATTGCTTAGCAACAAGACTTCCTTTTAAGATGCTCTTTTGTAATTTCAAAGCCTCTGTAACAAAAGTTCTTTAAATAGCCTAAATTCACACCAGCTCCCTTAGTTTGGCTCTTTTTCTTTATTCTGCATGGTTTCCTCAAAGTTAATGTCAGTGGCCAGCTGAAACAAACCAAATCCAATGAAAATGCAACCCCCAGGTATCAGTAGTCTCTCCATGCAAGGGCTGGGAAGCTCCTTTTCCCCAAAGAAATGCCAAGCTACACCCAACAGAGACCAGCTGAGGAAAGAGGGAGCCCAGGAGGGGTTTCATCCTGATATTTTGCTTGCTACTCAAGTCTTACTGATGCAAACAGATTTCTCTCTCATCAGTCTAAAATCTAGCGTGTAAGACTTACGCAGCCCAGTTTGTCAAATTCTTTATTTTTTGAAGAGAGGAAGAATGGCTTGTTAATAATCATTGAAATCTGCATTTTATCTGATACAACCCATGTGGAGCAAGAATACTGGGTATTTTGCTGACGTAGCAGGGAATAGAGGCTGTATTTTTGAGATAGGAGCAAGTCTTATGTTTATTTCGCAGAGTAACACAGCATGCTCCATCACTGGGAAGCTCAGAACATCTTCTGAATTTTTGAAAAATCACAAGCTACTCAAGAAGGATAACACAACAACATTAGTTATACAGAAATAGTAACTTCAGTGAGGGTATAGGAGACGTCCCCCTTTGCAGATGAAACATGGGTGTACCAGACGTCAGTAATTAATCATTTGCTAATTCCTGTAATCAATTTCCTTCCTGCATAGTGCCTTTGTCCTGGCTATTTTCAGTTTGGTAGGACTTCACATGGCGTCACATGGCCCAGCCATGACCAGCCCAGCTTCCTGCCCAGGAGGCGGGGTGCAGGATGCAGGCATGAGGGCCAGGAAGCACAGTGTGCCCCTGGCCTCTAGCTAGCTGCCATCATCAGCTGAAAGTTTGTTCATCCTGCCTACTAAAAAAGTGGCACTGATGCTCCCTTGAAGCCAGAGGTCCCAGGACCTGGTGAGGCACTTTCTCTGCCTGAGCACCTTCTTCATCAATCCTTTTGAAAGCTGTCTCACATAAAGTCTGTATGACAAGTCATCTGCAGAGAGGTTGTCAGAGCAGTGATAACTTCATTTGTTTGGGATATTTCTATATGCACTGCTCAGATCACATCCTAAGCCCCACTGCCTCAAGGCAAATTTCAGTCCAGGTTCTTAACATCCTGTATTTAAAGCAATCATTTGGATTCCTATCTCTTGTTTGTGGTACCAAAGAAAACAACAAACAAGGAAAATCTTGAAATTCATACTTGAGGGAAATGGCTGAGAATTATTTTAATCCTTTGATCCTGTATAGACAGGTATTGTGGAGGCCCTGCTATGTTGAGCTGTCAATCCCTTCTTTTTCAAAGCTATAGAATACCCAGAGATTGACATGATTCATCCCTTAAATGAGAGACAATTAACATCTCATAGGAATTCTGATGGTGCTGGTCTATTTAATATATACACAACTCATTGCACTTTTAATTTTATTTTTTTTTTTGTCTTAGATTGATTCCCACTTACTCCTACAGTCATTAAACACTTTTTCCAAGGCAACACAGGAAGAGGAGCAATTTCCCAGGTCCATCCCACCTGCAGCACGTCTTGGGGGTCAGGCTTTTTGGAGGTGTTGCGCTCAATGCTCTGACTGGAAGCCTTTCCCAGCACAGGGGCCAGGCCAGGCACAGGGCCAGCTGGGTGGATTTGACACCAGACAGGATTTCCTCTCAGCCTCACCAGCTATCTTCCTGCCCAAGCAGAGAAGATCCTGCAGGACCCAGGATCCTAGACAAAAACGGAACCCATCTTTCTGCAGTGGGAGTGGGAATTGTCATCCCCTGACTTCAGCATAGTGCCAACAGCCTACACGATGGCCACGTTTGTGCCACTTGGCTGGAGTGAGAAACATGCCAGCCCTTCATCATGGTCCCTGTTAGTACTGACACTACATTGCTGGTGGTTTTTAAGTGGGGGAAGAGCTGTTGCTTGTGGGCACAGGTTGTGGGTGACTCACCATGTTTTGGTAGCTTTGTGAGTCATTCTTCCTGCCTAGCCCAGAAATCAGTTTAAAATGGAGAACCTCTGGAGGAAGTACAGCCCGCTCTAGGGGATTTCTGATTGCAGGGCAGAGTGACTTGTGGTGGCATGGTGCTGGTGGGGCAGCACGGAGGAAGCAATGTGCTCAGTCCAGGCAGCATTCAGCATCTGGGTCCTGCACTTTGGTCACAACAACCCCAGGCAATGCTATAGGCTTGGGTAAGTGTGGCTGGAGAGCTGCCTGGTGGAGAAGGACCTGGGGGTGCTGGTGGATAGCCAGCTGAACATGAGCCAGCAGTGTGCCCAGGTGGTCAAAAAGGCCAACAGCATCCTGGGCCTGTATCAGAAATGATGTGACCAGCGGGAGTAAGAAGGTGATCGTTTCTCTGTACTCAGCACTCATGAGCCTGCATCTTGAGTGCTGTGTCCAGTGTTGGGCACCGCAGTATAAGAAGGATATTGAGGTGCTGGAGCAGGGGCAGAGAAGGGCAATAAAGCTTCTGAGAGGTCTGGAGAATATGTCATATGAGGAGTACCTGAGGGAACTGGGATTGTTTAGCTTGGAGAAGAGGAGGCTGAGAGGAGACCTCACTGCTCTCTACAACTACCTAAAAGAAGGTTGCAATAAGGCTGGTGTTGATCTCTTCTCACAAGTAACCAATGACAGGACAAGAAGTAATGACTTCAAGTTGTGCCAGGGGAGGTTTAGATTGGATATTAGGAAGAAGTTCTTCACTGAAAGAGTGGTCAGGCATTGGAACAGGCTGCCCAGGGAGGTGGTGGAGTCATCATCCCTGGAGGGGTTAAAAAAATGAGTAGATGTGGCGCTTTAAGACATGGTCTAGGGATCAGGGAAATGTTGGGCAAAGGTTGGACTTGATGATCTTAGAGGTCCTTTCCAACCTAAATGATTCTGTGATTCTATAATCTCATGAGCACTCAGCATCAAACATCTTCACACTAAAACCAATTATGACTGCTGGTATTTGCATGTCCTTAAATTTCCTATCCTCAGAGCAGGAAGAGTTTCAACCAAGCACAGAGAAGGTTAAATTATTAGCAGAAAAATACTAATGAAAGGACTCTCCCAGTGATCCCTGTGGTCTCACAGCCCCCCTGAATGCACTGATGAAGAGAAAATCCCCCCAGCGCTTGGGAACAGCAAACACTGGCATGCAGAAAAGGAGTGCTCCCTGTTAAACATGGGAGGTGAATCAGCCTGCAACAGCCCTTGCTGCTGCAGGCACAGAGGGGCTACAGATAGTCCAAGCCCACAGCAGGTGACTGTAGAAAAGCCCCCTTTCAGCACCAAAATCCATCCCGCTAAGTACTGCCATAAATTCTTACCCCTCTCCATTTTGCTTTACAAGCACAAAGCGCTAAATTAATCAGATAATGGGCACAAGTAATGAATAATTCATATACCTTCGATCTTTTGTCATTTTTACTAAGCTCAGCAATTGCTTGTGAACATGGATGAGAAGAGGAACTTCGGTCACCCAATACCAATTTTTATAATGATTTCTTTATTACCCAAAATTAAGGCAGGCCCTGGAATCAATTATTTGCCTCATAAAGCTTCCTCTTTCCTCAAAAAACACCATCCCTCTCCTCCCTTCCCGCCAACCGCAATCTCTGGTTTTGCTTCTACTTCATTACATCACACACAAATTCCATGATACATAAAATATGTTTCACTGCATTGCAGAAAGAGGCAGGATTAGCTTTGGCTGATATCCCCTCATGATTCAGAGGACTTTTCTCACAAACACATTCATCTTAAATTGGTGGTTTCTGGTATGGGTGGTTTGAGGAAGCATCGATGTTGCCAGGTCTTGTAGCCTGCCAGAAAACAGACACAGGGTGCAAGCGTGTGTCCAAGTTGCAATATGCCAGGAAAGCACAGTGGGGATAACAAGGACACACCAAACCTTAGCATTTTAGCATCAGCATGGAAAATGGCAAATAAACAAGGAGCAAACCTTAACCTTTTCTACCAGCTGCAGGGAAAGCAGGATTTCCAGCAAACACAGAACTGGCTGAGAAAGAGGCAGAGCTTCTGGTGTGATATGGAATCAGCTTTTCAGTTTGTCATCCAGCCCAATCAGATCAGCACAGAAGCACCCTCGCTGTAGACAAATACAGCAGCAGGGCACTAGTACCATGGCCTCTTCATGCCCAACAGCCCATTTGAGAGATTTAGGTGAAAGGGAGTGAGCTTTGCACTGGCTTTTAAGCTTTGCTCCTGCCATGTTCACTCCTCATGCTGCCTGCAGGAATGAGCAAAGTATGGCTCAGGTGAACACCTTAGCTCCAGCTACTGATGCAGCCATGGCCTTCAACACTATGTCAAAGCTGAAGACACTGTGCACGTCCTTGGCATGAGAGAAGCTCAGGGATCTCCATCCGCCCAGGTGTTGAGCTCATTGCTCTCCAGATGGCATCTTGATTGTTTGAAGCTTCACTGATGGAGTGACCAGGGCTGCTTTGGCTCTGTAGTTTGGCCCACCCAACCTCTTCTCATTGTGCCAGGGCTCATTTGCACAGCACAGTATGTTTTCATCATACTTTTCTCTACTAGATGTTGAAGAAAGAGTGCCACTTAGCTTGCTGAAAACAAAGTTGTCAAGCTAATAACTCAGCCTTTTAAGAAAAGGAAAAAAAAAAAAAAAGCAGTTTGAGCTGTCTGGCTAGAGCCAGCATCCAGCACTGTCCCAGGCAGCGAGGACCAGACAACCCTGTCCTGCATGCAATCCCCTCTCGCCTGCAGCTGCACATATGTGCCCATCTTAGACGTGGCTAGAAATATTGTCCCCTCCAGAAAACTGATCATTACCTGTAATACAAATACAAGAGGATAAGACTTCATTTTCAGATTGAACCATTGCTTTTCAGCTTTACTGTTTCTAATGAGAGAAGCACATTTCAGCATTGTAATCCTCTTTGCAGCATTATACGCATAGATCCTATGCCTATATTTCAGTTGTTTTACAAGTTCTTGTGGCTTTCATAAGTGATGAATCAAATTTTATTCAACTCAAACTTCCTGTTGCATTAAATTCCCCTTTGGTGGGACACTGCAGTCTCACCTGCCCTTTTCTTGCTCTACTTCATATTTCATGCTGAACTACCCTGTACTTAGTAGAGGCATTTCACTCTGCATGAGCATAAAGACCAATTTCCATCAGTTTCCATTTTGTAAATATCTGTCCTGTCCCAGAAAAGTGTCAGTGTACAGTAATTTGACTATATTTAAAGCAGGGAAGTTCCTCTTTCACTCTGAAACTACCGTTTTGCTCACACTGAGCCTGGGAGGTTTAGCAATCACTTCTATTCCTTATGACCTGCTTTCTAGCCAACACACAGTTTGCCTGACCTTTGCAGCTCAGTCTTGCTTTCATTAAAGGAAGATAGCACAAGATCATCTGTTTTAGCAACCCGCCTCTCTCCATAATGGCCTGTGATTTATACATTCTGATTTTCACAGCACTCACCTGCATTAGCTGCGAAGCATCCAGCGCTACAGAGACCATGTGCATGGAGGTGAGTGACAGCTGCTGGTCCCTCTTGAGATACAGGAGCTGTGTACGGGCTCTGGTGAATACTCACCTGCTGACATCTGACTGCTTTCAGTTCCTGAGAAGTTTGTCTCAGGGGATTTGAAGGCCTTGCTCAGAGAAATTATGTAGGTGTCCTGAGATGTACTTAGGGACATCAGTCACTGCCCCTTCTTCTCCTCTTCCTCACACTCACACATCTGTGCACCATCATGCTCTCTCCTACTGCTGCCAGGGACTTTGGGAGTTCATCAAACCAGCACCTCCCAGACAGCTTAAAGGATGATAAGGTTTCATAGGGGTGTTCAGCAGATAGCTGAGCTAGACAGAGGATAGATAGAAAGATTTCTCACATTCACATTTCATTCACATTTCTCAGTGACATCCAATGATAGGACGAGGAGCAATGGGTACAAGCCGGAGCATAGCAGGTTTTGGATAAACATAAGGAAGAACTTTTTCATGGTGAGGGTGGCAGAGCACTGGAACAAACTGCCCAGAGAGGTTGTGGAGTCTCCTTCTCTGAAGACATTCAAAACCCGCCTGGATGTGTTCCTGTGTGACCTGATCTAGGTGATCCTGCTCCGGTGGGGGGGTGGACTAGATAATCTTTTGAGGTCCCTTCCAACCCCTAATGTTCTGTGATTCTGTGATTTCAACTCTTGTGCTGCAGTCTCCCTACAGGAATTTGTACATCGTGGTGGCATGATGATGTCTCTGTTCCCTGTTTGATTGATGTGCTGTACCACATGAGAACGGTAAAAAAGTACCAGGATTTATTCAGGGGCAGGAGAAAAGGCTGACCTATAAGGTTTGATCCTTTTCTTTCCTGGGAGAAAAGGGAAAAGAAGGCAAGGATTTTCATTCAGGGAAGAAGTACCATGGAAACCCAGTCCTATGTAGTGCACATCCAGGGCCAATAACAAATTCCTCACTGAATTAAATGTACAAATCCCTGAGCTCAGTGATATACCCTAGGGGAGGGTTGCCCCTCAGTCCCTGTGAGAGCCACTCCATGCCCTGGTGCATATGGGGAGAGCTTGTTTACTGCCTGCTTTGTTTGAAGGGTAGAACATAGGCACTGCTCTCATTTAAATGACAGCTAAATATTTTTAATCTGTCTAAACTGCGTGCTGCAGCAGCCAGCTCCACAGTTTATTCTTTGCTTAGGAGTACTAAAAGCAGAGGCTTTTCCATCTGTATTTTGCCATTTCTATAGTTACCAGCACTGTATTATCTCATGCTGGACCAGAGTCCCATTGTGATGGTCACGTGTTGTCACGGCACATACCAGGCTGCCTTTCTGTCCCCCAGGTTTTGTCAAGCACCCACAGGTGGGAGGCTCAGCCGTGGGCAGTGGTCATCTTGGCACTCCCTGATGAGGCCATCCCCAGTGCCAGGCAACCAGCACTGAGCTCCTGCCAGGACCCAGCATGCCAGGAACAGAACACTGGAGGAGTGGCACTCCTCATACACACAGGGCATTTTGTTGTGACAGTCCCTTGCCACTTCTTCCCAGCTCTGCCAGGCTCTTGCCAGCGTCTCTCTGCCCCTGCCTGCCAGGCTGCGCTGCCTACAGCAGCCTGAGGTTGTGGCACTCCCCAGCACCCTCCACTTACAGGATTAGTGCTTAAAGGAAAGGAAGAAAGTGTTCACCGTATCTGGCTTGTGTCTTGCAAAAAATACTGTCCTTCTTCCCCCTCCAGTGAGGCTACTGAGTTCTGCTACTGTCCAACTGTGTTTCCTAAGCCACAGCTGGCCAGACACATGGTTTGGTCTCATACGCTCATGGTTCTACATGAATGGAAAGACCAGAACCCCATGCACCATTCCCCAGGGTCCACCTACGTGTACCTCAACAAAACACCAGAGGGTCACAGGCTCCCACTCCACAGGGTGCACACCTGCAATGTCCCCTGCTCATCACAGACCCCAGGCTCCAGTGCTTTTCTCTCTAAACAACCCAGTGCTGCTTGTGCTTGCTTTCTTCCAGCTTACAGAATAGCTTTGAATCTAATTAAAACAGTCATATTGGCCAACAGTGCAATACGTGAGCTTACTTCCCCACAAGTAGCATGTCTCTGAGCTCCCACACAGTCCCGGGGATCTCGTTACTCCCAGGCTAGCCCTGTGACCATCCAGGACAGGCTGTCCTCTTGCCCTTTGGGAGCAGGGCTGGGCAAGGAGGCAGCTGACCCTGTGCTGGCTGTGCCCATGCATCCTGGCAGCTGAGACGAGTGCAATGCTCTGAGCATCTCCACTGCCCTGAGCAGCACGGCAGAATACTTTGAGGTGGCACTTCCCTGTGTGCCATAGTCCCAGTCTCTGGTTGACTTTCATGCAACTAACCAGGCAAACGCAGGTCAGGTACATTTAATGAATTTCACTGGTATCCACAGAGTAGGCTGCTCTATATAAGAGATTGATTTGTTTTCAGTCAATCCGAAAAGCCTTCATACAAGTTTTAAGTCTCGGCATATCAGATATGATATCTGTCTAGCCTGAGCTAAACCTTCCCACCATCCCCTCACTGCAGCTTGTACCTGCAGTTCGGATCCAATTAATTTGGAAATGTTCTTTTAGAAAGATTCCCAGACATGGTCTTTTTTACCTCCTCTCTGCAAGGTTTTTTTAAGACTTCTCTTAGAATAAGCTTTGTTATAAAACTCATGAAATACAGAATTTAAAATTACCTTGTGGGGATTCTTTCTTAGGCATTAATAATTCATCCAGAAGAGTAAACAATCCTCATATGTGCTA
Source organism: Brachypteracias leptosomus (assembly GCA_013401335.1). Taxonomy (NCBI): domain Eukaryota; kingdom Metazoa; phylum Chordata; class Aves; order Coraciiformes; family Brachypteraciidae; genus Brachypteracias; species Brachypteracias leptosomus. The sequence goes on along the minus strand of VYZX01028398.1, from coordinate 44,729 downwards.
CCTTTAATAAGAAAGTACTATGTATGAGACATACTTCAAATTAGTACAAGAGAGATTCAAAGCATTTCTTTTAAAAAGCACACTCCACAAAACTCCAGGTTTGTGGATTGCAAGCTTGTGCTGAGGCTTCCTAAGGTTCTGGCTGCCGCATTTTTAAATAGTTCAAAATTCTGTTTGATTTGTATTGGTTTTGGAGTGCCATAGTTTCCTATTTATAATCACAGTACCTACCTTTTGCAGTTTCATTACGTATTTTCCACAGATTACAGTAAATAAAAGCTATAGCTGTGAAGGTTTAGGACTGAGGGAGATTCCTGAAAAACTACCTGTCACAACAGAAATCCTTGACTTCAGCTTCAACGTGCTTCCTTCCCTCCAGAATTCAACCTTCTCTGAGCTGGAGTTTCTCCTCTACTTGGATTTAACAAGGTATGGAAGGAGCATCCTCACTTCTGCATATCACATTGATGAAACCCCCAGCCCCGAACAGAGCTGGAGGCTTCTGGAGCACAACCACAGCAGCATCTCCCTGCCTCCACTGGAAAACCACAAGGAGTACTTGCAGGTAGCTGGTGAAGCAGTTTGCTAAGCACAGACTGACCCACTTGGGCAATATCTAGGTTTCTCCTATAATGACAGTAATTTGTGGGATAGTGGGTGAAATACACATTTTACAGATATTATGGCTGCTAAGACAGTAATGACAGCAAAGTCACTATAGCAATTTCAAAATTCACTTTTCTGTAGATATATTGTTCCCTAAAACCTACAGAAATACAGGTTTGGTCATTGGAAATGCCTAGCTTTTTTATAGGAAAAGAAATTTTCATTTTATTAAGCTGGACATTAAGAGCCTCATGTCTTCCTGGTAAGTTCCTCCTTGCACCCATCATTTCAGGGTAGGTTTTTCTTCTCACCAGGACCTCATACTTGAATGTAAACTTCTAAGTACCAGGCAAACATCACTAGAGAAGGCAGACACTTTTATCTTGGTGTAGGCAACTTATCCTGAGTTTTTACAGATATGAAGTGCAGTTTGGGTTATCACATATACTGGGAGAATTTTGCAAGGCAGGCCAGTGATGCTGGCTTCTGTTTCTTTCTCAAGGTGTCAGATCAACTGGGTGTATGACGGCGCCTTTTGCAGCAACAGGCAACTGAAGACAATTGTGCTGACAGGAAACCTGCTCATGTTTCCGTCCGACACAGCATTTGCTGGCCCATGGTCTCTGAAGCAGCTTGTCTTAACACAGACAGGAATAACCAGTATGTCCTTTATTCCGATGACAAATCTGGACAGTTTGGATACCCTCATCTTGGGCAGCAACCACATCTCTTCACTGCAGCTTCCTCCCAACTTTCCCACTCAAAACCTCAAATACCTTGACTTTCAAATGAACAACATAAGAGCAATCACAGCAGAAGATGTCCGTGTTCTGCAGAAGACCAACAATATAACTCTCATGTTTAAAGGCAATGACATTACATACATTGAACCTGGAGCTTTTCAGTCCTGGCAGGGATACAGAACTCCACAGCCCAGACCCTTTGGCTAGGAACTTTTCATGGTGTGGAAAAGAAGCCCTACATAAGCCCAAATGTTTTACAAGAGCTCTGTAACATCTCTGTCAACGATCTCTATTTGCAGCTATGGCATTTCAGAAACCTAAACGCGGACATGTTTCAGTGCTTGACCAGGCTCCGAAAGCTGGACCTCACTCAAACCCACATTAGCACGTTGCCTGCAGGCATCAGTGGCATGAGCTCATTAGCGGAGTTAGTTCTCAACGCGAACTCCTTTGAGCACCTCTGTGACATTAGCTCTGCTGCCTTCCCCTCCCTCACCCACCTCCATACCAAGGGGAACATTCAGGTCCTGCAGCTGGGCTCTGGCTGTTTGGAGAAACTGGTAAATCTTCAACATCTCGATTTAAGTAAGAGTCATATTGAAAGCTTTGACTGTTGTAATGAAGCACTGAGAGGTTTGAGCAGTCTTCAGTACCTGAATCTGAGCCATAACATAAAGCTCCTCTTCCAAGATGTGCTCCTTAAGGATAGTGCTAACCTGGAGGTGCTGGACCTAGCTTTCACTCCTCTTCATGTCAACACTTCACAGGGTCCTTTCCGAAATTTGCATCTCTTGCAAGTGCTGAATCTTTCATCCTCCCACATCAATACTAGCATTCAGCATCTCTTTCAAGGTCTGGAAAACCTCATGTTCTTGGATCTTAGTCAAAATAACTTTGAGTCAGGGATCATGCCAAAGTACAAACTGTTCCAACAACTATCCAGTTTAGAGGTGCTAATTTTATCATCCTGTGAACTGACAGCAACAGGTGACCAAGCATTTCATAGCCTCAAGAATTTACGGCATGCTGATCTGAGCCACAACAAACTTACTGCATTCAGCACAAATGCATTTTCAAACCTCAAGAACATCTACCTCAATTTTGCCCACAACAGGATCCGTATTATACCACATGACAAGCTAGCATTCCTAGGTGGCCACTGCATAATCAATTTAAGTTACAATCCTCTGGACTGCACCTGCTCCAATATTGGTTTCATCAACTGGTACACGCAGAATCTGGATAAAATTGAAGACCCTGAAGGAACGAGATGTGCTGAACCAAAATCACTTGCTGGAGCTCAGCTGGCCACCATCTCACTCTCCTGTGGCATCAGCACAGCAGAAATCATTGCAGTTGTCCTGGCTATTTTATCCTGTGGTGCCATCTTCATTTGGGGTGCTTGCTATTTCAAGCAAAGTTACCAGCAAATATAAGTTTATGATTGAGGTATAGAAAAGATCTACAGCGATTGTATTAAGATCAAAGACAACTTAATGGCTTTGTTTGTGACCTATATTTTCTTAACTTTTGTAATATTCTTTCCATTTGCATTACAACTTTTAGAAAAATAATGAAAAAATATTATTTGAAAACAGGAAAAATAAACTATGACCTGAGCCTTGAACACTAAGGACCTCACTTACAGAGAAATCCCAGTTCAACTCAATGTTGAACCCTGATGTCCCTGCTACTATGGCTAATGCATCTGTAAACTGACAATTCAAGGGCCAAAATGCAAACCTGTCTTAAAAAACTTTCTGTGAAGAACAGGTACAACATTCACAGTGACATAAGACCCACTCCTGCAGGACTGAAACAGCCTGTATCAACTCTCTGATGTCCTTAAAATATTTTTAATCTTAAAAAGCTCCTGGCCACTGTCTGTCCATCTCTTGCCCCTGGGCAAGCCCTGGTCTTCTAGTATTTACTGCAACCCTTAGTAAGCAGGGACTAGTAACATTTCAGCTTCAAACATAAAACTTGTAGATTTGGTCAAGAATCTGTGGGTGCTTGGCACTACCCTTGCTTGCACAGGGCAAAAGAGCTATGCCAAGAGCTATGAGGCTTTCCTGTGTCAGCCTGGAGTGGATTGTTTCCTCTAGCAGCAGCCCAGGAGAGAAAACTAGAGACTGCAAAGGGGGTGGCACAGTGGGAAGCAGCAACCTCATCCCACAGGAGCTCCTGGTGTTGACAGCTTCTTCACGTTGATTGTGGCTTGTGTCCTTGGAGTGAAGTCGGAGTCTTTACGCTTCAATGGGATATGTATCAGATAGGCAGGAAAAAAGGACAGATTTATTATTTACTTTTATTAAACAACCAAATCCATTTTTCTGGTGTCAGGTGCGATTAAACCCAGTTAGAAAGACAAAGTATGTGCATTTGACCAAGTGTCTGATGGTAACTTGTTGTGCCTACTCATCTGTCCTGCACTACCATAGTGTGATTTATGGTACTAGTGCTTTAATAACAGGCTAACTCTGACATATAGATACAACCTTCTTGGAGGATATGACCCTTCTGTCTCCACAGCAGAGCATGCACCACATAGAGTCTCACCCTGCCCCAGCAAGGCTCCTCAGTGTGTTAAGCTGGGAGCTGCAGTTGCTCTCTCTCAACACTTCATATGTAGGACTCCATATTCAGCTTCAGTTCCTGCCCCAAAGGCATTTCCTCAATATTTTCCTCCATAACATGCTGACTAGCTAAGGTTCCAAAGATCCTTGCTGGACTAGAAAGTTTTTGCTCATTCCTGAACATACTGCTGACAAGAACCCCTGCTTGGTTTTCTCAAGTAAGAAGGATCTCTCTTACTTGAAAAGCCCCTTTTACCATCTGTTAGAAGATAACACAATGTGAATTCTTGCGGCTTTCAGATGCCTTCTCATCACATACACCACCTGCCTTACCCCACAGCTTCTCTTCCTCCTGCCTTTGAAGCTGTGTGCCACGCAAAGGCACACAGGGAGAGATGTTTGATCTTTCTACTCCGGTTGCCTATAAGCACTCACAGATTTGGGGTACCAAAACTTTGCTTCATCTCAAGTCTCCATATCACTGATCCATATTTCCTGTTTTCTGTGGTTGCTGACATGCTCTGCACAGACACCTCCTGATCTCATCAGCTGGTGCTGTGTTTCAGCTGCAGAACACCGAAGCTGCATGAGTTTCCTGCACCAGGCAAGCCCTTCCACAATAACTGGCCTAAGGGAGAGAAATGTCACCAAGCAAACCACACTGCCTGATGTGAGGAATCCCCAACTCATCCTTGGGAGCAAGGCAGGGATGCTTCTGAAGCCAGCCCAGTGTTCAAGGCACATTTTCTCCTTCCTCTGCAAATCTAACTCATTAAATGATAATTGTGTTACCTAACAATCCAGTATGAATGCTAGTGCAAGAGAGACCTCATTCTTCTGTTGTTTCCCTCTTAAATTTGTGGGTTTGAGAAAGTGATAAACAAATAGTGAAATTAAAAGGGAGCATGATGCAGTTCATAGCTTGGCATAGGTGCAAAAAAAATTGTTGCAAGTATCAGGTAGTAACTGCAGGAGATCCACAAATATTAGCAACCTGAGAGGAAAACTGCATGTTGGGCTGATATTTCTGAAATGCCTCTTTGGAAAGAAGAACTCATGATTTAAACACCAACAATTTGTGAAACACTATTCAGTGTCACGGCATAGACTCATGTGTAGACTTCAGTTGGGTAAAACTTGGAGACAGCTGAAAAGGCGAAATGGTGGGTGTGTTCCTGTGCAATAAATATTTGCACAGAGAGTATTAAGTACACTTTGCTGTGACTCATACTTTCTCCTCTACACAGCTTGGTTTTGGTGACCATATCTTCTTCTGGTCTCATTTTTATTTTCTCTTTGATTTACTTTACATGTCTGTTTTCTTATTTGCCTACAAAATGCCATTCATAGGACACCATGTAAACACTACTGCTGAACAGCATACACTGTATCTTTCAGGATACACAATCCTAAACACAAGGACTGATTATTCTGAAAGAAAATTTATATACGGCTATAATACATGAAAATATCTAGATTGTATACTAGAACTTTTTAAAGTCCAAAGATCTAGTCTTCTGGGATCACTTAGCAAGGATATAAATAGAATTTGTTTATCCAGTCAAGCTCTGATCTGATGCAGTCCTTGGCTTCTTTTTCAGATACAGCTGGGGAGCTGGAACACAGAGAGAACAAGTGAATTGCCTGAGGTGAATGGTGCCTAAAAGGAGTCAACTCACCACCATCCTGGCTCCTGGGCTACAGATGTCACTGAAGTCACAACACAAAACTGCAAAATAGAATATATTATCAGTATTTATGCAGAGAAGAAACTTGAGCAGATCTTAGCTAACAAGTCACATTTCGAAAACTGAAAAGCGATCATCTTTATCTCAATTGGACAAACCAAAACTCAGAAAACTTGGGTCAAGTTCTTCCTTTCACAACTGTGCTTAAACAAGATATTATCAGTAACATGCTAGTCAATTTTTGAAAAAGGATTTTACTCTGAACAAGATGAAGGGGCCAATTTCTAAACTGTTGTTAAAAAAAAAAGAAATCCTGATGTCAATGGTGCATCTTCTAAGAACTTTCATTCACTAGTCTTGTCTATACTTGGAAAGAGCAGGTGAGATCCCTTCCCAACCACTCTCATACCATACCTCCTTGTCTGGCAAATACCATGGCAATCCTGCCCCAGCAGCAGACAACATCCTTCTCCAGTGAATTTATGACATCCTCTTGCCCTTGTATTGAATTCACACCTGCATTCAGAAGGGGTTGCTGTCTGCTAGAACTTACCTACATTGTTACTGTCTTTTTACTCTGTAGCGGCCTCTACTGCTCCTGATGCTCCTAACTCTTTGCAGCTGGAACCATAACCTCTAGTATTGCTTCCTACCTGCAGGTCTTCCAAATCCATCCTTGGTAGATGTCTGGGAGATTGAGCTGGTCAGTGCTAATCAAACACTGTATTATAGTCAATGGAAAGAAAAACTGTTGCTAACCCAAGCCATGAACTTGGACATGTATCCATATACACTCCAGTGTCTCCTGTCTTTATTTTTGGTCAGTTGCCATCTGACCTACCATCTAAATCCAGCTAAGTCTTGCAAACTACCTGTCAGGAAATTATAGGGCAAACTGGGAGTTCAGTGCTGAAGAAAGGAGCTCACACTTCCCTTTCAGACCATGAAAGCATTCCTGTCCCAGGTGAGTTGCAGTCTCTTCCTACAACAGTAGAAGTGAGGATGACAGGCCATGCTAGATGCAATACTGGTAACCTTTCTCTCCTGACTTGTTCTTCAATACAAAACACTTACACCATCCCTTTCCTCTGGTCCTGAACACTATGGAGACCCACTCTGGGCATTTAGGTTTCTGTGTCTCCACAGCAGCCAGAGGTGATGGCTGCTGTCCGCAGGCAGAGCAGTTAGATCCAGAGCCAACCCTTAACTCATTTCCTTTCCCTGAGGTGCCACATCCTGCTCTCCCCTCCTCGGACTTATCCTAGACCCTGCCAGCGCACCAGTTTTGCAGGATATCTGCCTTCTGCTAGGTTGCAGCAAGCTGGAAAGTTTGGGTGTGAGCTGCAGCTTCCCCTCATCTATTGGTTTCAGAGCAAAGCAGCAAAAGTGATGCTGTAGCACTGCTGCATTTGGTTTTGTACAGAGGAAAAACACTGAGAAAACAATGCAATAGTAAAACGTGAACAAAAATAACACCCCCATGTTGGGCAGCTGTGCAGAGCTACTAGCAATGAAAAAGTAAAGACGTGTGTATTTTAACAGACACTGCTCCCCTGCAAGAAGTGGAAAGATGAAAACCAGGGTAGCAATAGCCCTGCCCAATTGCTCCTTCTGCCAAAAGGATTTCTCTCCAAAGAGGCCACAGGATAATAAGGTGCTCTGCTCCATCCCCCGTCTGGTTCACTGCATCTATTTTATCTTCTGTTATGAGAGAAAAAGGATAAAGGGAGACTTGATGACATTCAAGGGGTAGATTTCAAAACTGAAGAAAACACTGCGCTTCTACATGCTCCAGGAATTTGTTAGGGCTGAAAACTTAGTGTGAACAACAAAAGCTAGGTATTTTGAGACAGTACTCAAAAATATACTTACTTATTGGAATGAATGATGATACACATTTTGGAGAAAAGATTTAAATGCCACGTTACAGCCTACCACCATTGTTAGCTATCAGTCAGGACATGTCATCCATCACCATATTCTGCTTATCCACTCAACAGCAGAGCAGTGGTTCCAGCCACTGTTGAGATGACATACTCAGCTACGCAGTTCTCCTCCTTTAGGTCTCTAGACCTAAACTGTGTTTCCTCATGTAATATCCCTGGCCAGTGTGTGCCTTATGGTGTGCACTGAGTTGGGCCCAGTGAAAAGAAACCTCGAAACTGCCTGCCTCCAAGTAGAGCAGAAATATGCCTCAAGTTGCAGGAGTTCAAAGAAAAATGCTAACACAACAGTGTTTCATGCTGAACTTTTATTTCAATGTTACGCAACTGCATAAGTATAAATAATCATGTTCAATATACAACAATTATGACATCCATAAGAAGTTTCTTAAGAGAAAATAAGACTGCAAACACTTTATTGCACAGACCCTAACAATTTTATTTTTTTTTTTTTCTTTTTAATAAGCTGAAGAATCCACAGCAGTAAGTCTACAAAAGATCTACGACCACATAAAGACTGACCAAGTAAAACACAGGCAGAAGGATCTCTAACAGACCACTGATAAGGTAAACACCAATAAACAGGAGCTACATAAACACAAGCTTAAGTACTGTTACATTTCCGAAATGCAAAGAACATATTCGTCAGAAGTGATAATGAACTATACAAAATATACATAAAGGTATATTGTAAACAAATAGCTAGATGTGCTTTAAATGAAACAAGAGGATAGTTGAAAAAATGCAGAAGGCTGTAAACTAGGAAATACCTCCGAGACAGAAATGTTATTTCAAAGTGCATTAGCGTTCATTTGTAGTAACTGCCAAAGCACAGATGAACTGTAAATGTTGAGACCATTTTATCTTTAGAACTGCTCAAAAAATATTATCCCCTGCTCACTAGCTCCTCTGTGAATGCATCAAAGGCAGTAAGAATGTTCTAGTGCCATATGAAAAATCAGAAGGACTTGTGTTTGATATTATCATTCCATAACAAGTTTGCTGTAATCCAACCCAACTAATCAGTATAATAAAATCTTCACCAGAGGAAAATGAACTCTGCATACTGTCAGTTGTCATACAAACCTCCAAGTCAAGATCATGCTGTGCTTTTATGAACAATTTTCTGCTTTTGAGACAGAAAGACAATCCACAAGCCCTGATGAAACAGGTAGGGGCCTGGGTCTACTGTGGGTACATATAACAGAAGTAAACCCACCATTCCATTGATCCCAATTATTAAAAAACACGCATCTGCAAGGGTATCTTGTAGTGCTTCTGTATGTTTCAAATTTTACCTTTCATCCTTCAATACAAACTAAATACCTCCACACTAAAATGATCGAAGTCTACACATTACACAGTATAAAAAATTTAAATAAGGCTTAGCAAAAGTAAAAAGACAGTCACATTCTAGCACCAAATAGCTCCAACAGCTTCCTTTGTTACAAAATGCTTCTGTTACAATTACAGTATTTACTTTTTTTGCATACAAATAAAGATTATGTTTTGAAATGTATGGAGCTACTCAATGCATTTAGAAATGAATGTGAAACCCAGAAGTACTTGCTAAAAACAGCAAGTTAAGTCTACAACATAAGGCCCCAGCTATGTATTAAAATGTATTGGATGTCCTGAACTTTTTTAAGATATGATACTGAAACTGCTTTTCTTCCTTTTTACCTTACTTACCATGAAATAGGAAAAAAAGCTACAGCTGTACGATGCTAATGATACAGACCCATATGCCATGGCAATACGTGTTCTCTAAATGTATTAAAAAACAGGAATGAACATACTAGTACTGCAAGTCATGTGCTTATACTTGTGCCTCACACTGCAAGGGCTTGAATTTAAAAAAGCTCAAGGAATTCAAGAGAGGATTGCAGCAAAAACTATGCACACAATGTGTGCTTTAGAGTTTCAGCCTGGTCTGGGGCGAAGGTGACAGAACACACTTCCCCAATAGACAAAACGAGAACCACCATTTCATCAGAGAACATTTCTCTTGCTGGGACATGCTGATAACCAAGTGGTCCTCCTATAGCTTTAACAACACCTATTCTAAGAGACAGGCTTTGTGCAGTAGGGAGATGATGCAGTTAGGTCTTGTATTAGATCTGGTGAAGCAGTCAGCCAGGTACAGTACTATCAAAATTGGATTATTAAAAATACATGTAAAAACTCACAATAAGTCACTGTATTTATTCTGTACTAGTATTTTTTTCAATTTCTAGCTAGGATTTTTAGTAAGTAAAAATGTGGCTTGTTTTTGTTTTCTAATCAGACCAATGCTTGTGCATGTCCATGCCGGGTCTGAGTTTTAATAATTCAGTTTTGAGTAGGGCAAATAAGTGGCAAAGCAACTATCTTAAAAAAGGGGAGAGTAAACAACACAATCAGCAGCAAAGGATATATGCTACATTCCATCCCCAAACACAGAGTATTTACAGAGGAAATCTTTTCTGAAACAGCTCTCAGCTGTAAAAGTATTTTTGTACAAATACTATATGGTAACAGTTTTACCGGTTACAACTGGGAAGGCATTTTGAAAAAAAGTCTTCTCTTTACATATCCCCTATTCTCTCTCTTTAGTGACATGAAAGCTTTGCCGCACAAAGACACGACACAGTGCTGGTTTAAAGGCAGTCCAATACATTGACATTGTTTCAGCTAGTCTTGAATTCACACCTGTCATATCTTAACAGTTAACAGGATTTTTTGTGAGGACTGCTCCGTGGAGCATCCTTTCCTCGCCGTTGACGAACTGAATCTTTGTCATCAGAAAGTGCGTTAGGGTGGTCAGGTGTGGTTGCTGACCTGGATAAATCTTTACCTCCATTCTGTTTTCTTGAAGCAGACTGCTGAGTCTGAGCGGCATCTTTTCCCTTTACATCTACATTGTTAGCAAAAAAAGACTTTTCTTGACTTCCAGGTTTCCCTCCAATGTTTGTAGTAGGGTGGTGAGCTTCTACTACAACAGCAGCACTGTGCAAGGCCATCAGTGAAACACTTTTAGTCATTTCTGCTTTACTGCTCCCTGTGGAAGAGAAACCTTTTTTATTTAGCTCCTTGCAGGTTGCAGGAAGTTCAGGTGAGCCTGCTTTAACCTTTGCTGAAGATGCATCACTCTTCAGTGAAGACAAAACAGATACTTCTTGTTTACATTCAGAGATATTGGCTGAACAGGTCAGTGGCTTTCCTGGTGTTGCAGCCACACGACAAAAACTCTGTCCGCTGGTAGCCGACAAATGTTTTATTGCCATCTGCTTGTTTGTATCCTCTGGCTGTTTTTTATTAACTTGTCCTTTTCCTTTTGAATCTTGAGAGCTTTTGCTACTTGCATTTGCTTTTTCTGCTCCTTTCCCTCTGGTATCACAGCTTGTGAGGCAAAGGGGAGGCTCTACTTTCCCACTGTCAAGCTGAACATAAAGTGCGTCAGTGCTTATTTTTCCTTCAGGTCTTTTTTCTGCAGAGATCATCTCATTACTAGGATTTCTCTCTGCTTGTCTGCTCAGCAAGAGACAGTCCTTCACAGTGGAGAACTTTGGAGACATGGTTTGGTTTTCACTGAGGTGAAGTTGCTTTTGATCAGCAGATTCCCCCAGGCCTGCTGGTTCTTGTCTCTGCATCACCTTAGAACTCTCTGGGCCTGCTGGCACCAGGCTGACAGTAGAGGTTTTGGGTTTAATCTCAGGAGAGACGCTGCTCATTTGGAGAGTGGCTACTGAGCCCTGATCCAAACTCACAGGCCTTTCGGCCTGCACATGTTCATTGCTCATTTTTCTCAAAGAGCCTGAAACAGAAGAAAGGGGATCAAGCACATTCTTACTGGCATGTTTCCCATCTTTTCGTGAGCTGGTAGACATCTGAATAATAGTTTCTTTTTCTTTTACAGTTGGAGTGCATGGTTTTTGTGACAATGTCTGTTTATCCAAGTACTTCGACTTACATGAACTTGTATCAGAGGCTGGTCTGCTACTTTCCACATAGGTGGAAGCAGGCTTCACATGTTCTTGAACACTTACGGGAACATCTACAGCACAGCTTATGCCTACAGTGTCTCTCACAGCAGGGGAGCCCAAAGAATTAAGTTGCTGCCGAGGAACTTGGCTGAACAGCTCTCTCTCAGTACTTTGAAGCCTTATGTCAGTGAGCTGTTTCTGATCTTTCTTTCCTAAATCTTTGGCATTGTCCTTTTGCACAGAGGAAACCAGTGCAGATTTCTCATTTTTAGGATCACAATCTATTGAAGGTTGCGTGGGCTGTTTCGATGGAAGAGTGTCACTCTTTGACTCTACAGTAACTTTCTTAGACTCGCTGGGAACTTTCTGCTTGGTTATATCCCTTTCCACAAAACTACAAACAACACTGCTGTCATCTTTGCCCAGCTGTTTCAGTGATTCTTTGCCCTCCTTAGGTTGTGTCTTGGGGCCAGCTGCCTGCTTCTTCCCTTGCATCTGTGGTGGAATAGCAATATCAGCACAACTTTTTTCATTGCTTTTGGAGTAGCTCGTTATCAGGACATCTGAGACAGATACCTTCAGAGATGACTCTCTGATCACCTCCACCTTTGCAGGGATAGGCTCACAACTTCTCTGGGCTACTGGCTGTTTGGCAGGCAACTCCTTTTGTATTTGCTTCTCTTTTCCTACAGCTTTTTCAGGAGTGCTTTGGACAGCAGAAAGTTTGGAGTATGTTTTAGTTTTGACATTCTGATTTTGAATAACACAAGACTTTACCTCCATTGAACTGTCCTTCTGTTTTGAAGGGGTAGTGTCTTCCTTTTGAACAGCTTCAGTAACAGAAATACTGTCTTTACTAGCTGCACTGGAAACCTTTTTCTCCATCACTACTTCTGCAGCCACAAGGATGACCGGTGAATTTGGAGAACTCTTGCTTGTTTGCAGAACCTGAGGCTCTGATACTTTGCCAGATTTTGAACAGCTTAACAACTGCTCTTTCTGACAGGACAGTTCTGCCTTCCCAACACTTCCTTGTGACGCTGGGAGTTTAGGAGATCCCCCATCAATGCTTGTGCTCTGTCCCTCTGGCAGCACGCACAAAGGCAGCTCAGTCTTTGAAGCCTGTGGTCCAGAAAGTAAGGCAATGTCTAGTGTGCCTTCTATTGGCTTCAAACAGGAAACAGATCTCCCATCAAGTTTATACTCTGATGGACTTTTTCTGACAGGAGCTTCAGTAGAAATAAGGGCTGATTTTTCCACGCTCACATCTGCTCGGCCATTCAAGGTCTTGAGAGGAACAAAAGAAACCGAGTTAATCTGAGCAGCATGTGCACTGCCAATAAATGATCTACCATCAGCAACTGCAGTGGAGTCCTGCTGTATGTTTATGGGTCTGCCTGTATTAACTTGAAGGCATTCATGAACATTTGATGTCAACTTGGGTTTTAGCACTGGACAGACACTGTCATCTTTTTCTTCAATGGACATTTTCTTTCTAAGATAATCAATATTTGCAAGTTTACCATCTAATCTTTCCAATTTGACAAATTCTTTTGCTAGTACATTTTTATCTGTGTTTTCTCCCTTTCCACTTAGCATCCTGTCAGAGGACTGAGGTAGCACATCTTGCAGTGTACATGGAGGGGAAATTCTTTTGAAGTCATGAGAAATATGACTGAACTCACTAGGAGGAGGTCCATAACACAACATATGTGCATCTAAAGCAAGACCATCATTTGATCTCAAGTTTGCACTCTTTTGAAGAGTGTCTTTGAGTATGCCACCAGCTGACTGGGTCTCCAAAGCAACCGTTTTTGTTTCAAACTGATTTGATCTTTCTAATACCTTCTGGAATGTTTTTTTGTCTCTTTCTTCCAATCTTACGGTATTGGGAGTTTCTGGTTCACTGCTAGGATCGCATATAGAAGCATTTGTTTTTTCAGCAAAATCTTGTTTTTTCATAACTATCTTGACCTTCAGCTTCTCCCTGTCTAGCTCATCAATGGATTCTTGCCTACCTAATTTTCGGGAGATGGGTCGTTTCAAGCAGCCCTGCTCCGCAGGCCTGACTCGTGTGAGTGATGGTACGTCACATACATTCTCCTCCAAGCTCTGAAGAGTTACTTCTCTTTGGAACAATTCTTTATTCACTTCTTCCTGTGTCACTTCCAGACTGTGTTTTCGTGAACATAAGTGTTTCTTATCACTGCCATAAGAGGGTGCGAGTTTCTCTTCAGACTGAACTCTCTTTAACAGTGGAGATCTTGGTGGCTCTGCACTCTTTGGCCTAACAATATGCCTTACAATAGTTGGTGGGGAGTGCATTTTGCTAGGAAAAGATTGAGCTATTTTTGTATTTCCAATCGAATGTCCAAGCAATGGTGATGGAGATCGCTGAGGGGATGTTGGCTGGGGTGTTGGAGAAGGTGTCCGTGCAAGAGGAGAGAGAGGAATGCTGCCAGCTGATTTGCGTCTTCCTGATCTGTATCTTTGCCCACCAAGCTTTGGACCCAGGCCATGAAGAGTGCTGGGCCTTATGTGTCCTGAACCAGCTGGAGAATTGGGAGCACTTGAACTAGGGGAGCTACTCTGCGAAGAGTTAGTACCTATGAAAAAACCAAACATAAGAATAGCAAGATTTTTTGAATCTTGTTTAAATGCTTAGTGAGACACAGAACTTTCACCAGTCAAAAAGGCCTACATGCCGTCTGCTGCCTCAATGTTCCAAAATTTGCCAGGTTTTGAGTGACTAGGCTCAAATTAAGTTGCTATTTCTCCCTTTCCTCCTTTCTGCCTTCTTCCCCTTTAAGTTATCACTTCCTTCTATTTAAATAGAATAGCTAATGCTTTCTGCTACTTCAAAGCAATTGAGCAAGACTTTCCAAATAATTTACCTTTTCTAAAGGATTGTAAAACAGCAGTCATTTTTAGTATACACTAAGATTGTGACAGAAGTAAAACAGGAAAAAAGAAGCAGGCTTTTAGGAGCCAGAAAGATGCCTATTTCAGTACCCAGCCAATCTTTTCAGCAATAAATCTACCTTCATGAGTGACCAAGATAGTTCCATTATGCAGCAACTTTTTCCTCCATTTCATTCTTTTATCAATCAGCCTCTCCTAGGTAAGATTCTACCTTTTACTCCAAGCTTGGACTGTATATTACTCAACTTAGACCCACTGGACTTGGATTTGAACTTTGGGACAAATCTAGCAGACAGTTCCCTTTTACTGAAAAAAATAACACCTTTTCATGAATCTTCTTCCCTTCTGCAGATAGAAACCAGCTTTCAATGATTATGCTTGTCAGAGCTGACTACTCTTAGCAGAGTGTAACAGAGCTGGGGAGCTCACAAGAAGTAGAATACACTTCAAGTCCTCCTTCCCTGCCCTCCACTCCTTCACACTCACCAGATGGAAAATCAGGAGTAGAACGGTAGCTTGGGGTAGGTGATCTAGGAGATAAGCTGTGAGTTGGAGACCCAGGCAAGCTCTCCCCTGATGAAAGTGATCGGTTCAGGCAGGAGAAACTTCTGCTGGTGTGAAGAAGAGGAGAAGGTTGCTTGGCCAGCTTTTTAAAGAGAGATCTTCTCCTAGAATGAGAAAAGCACAGCGTTAATCAGAAGCTAAGATGCACAGAAGATACTATTACCACCAGCAAAACTCTTGCAAGCTGACATTGCTTCCCTCTCCCATTACCATCAAAAAAGCATATATCAAATCTAATTATTATACAAAAGCAAACCACACTGTAGAGTGTGAAGCTTAGAAAATATACTCCTTATGAGTATAAATCTTCATATTCTTATCTTATGAGCCCACCAAAACTGAAGGAATATCTATAAAGCACTAGCAATGTATTTAGAAAATACATATAAATTTATCAAACTAAAAATACCCATAAAGTTAGCACCAGAAAGTTTAATTAAACAAGTATGGAAAGATATACTTAAACCAAATTAAAACGCAACATCAGCTATTCACTTTCTTCCCCATATCTATGTATGTGTCATGCGAGATTTTTAGGGCCTATTTTAACAGTTTAGGCAAAACAGGATTGGAAGGACATGTAACAACCATAAGATCTCACAGAAAAAGGTAAAAAGATATGGAAGATAAGAGAGAGAACTGTATTAACTTCATATTTTAAATTGTTACATATATACATACACAACGAAACTTATTTGCCATGAAATATTTGCCATGAAACCTTACCTCTCTAAACTCTCTTTCTTCTTGGTTTTCTTACTACGCCTGACCATTCGGCTCCTGTAGCTGTTTCGCCTGGCAGGTCCTGTCTTGATGGATGTGTTTTCAAAAGGGGTTGTTGTTACTGACACTTTGTTACCGCTCTGCCAAAACGGAGGAGGAACCTTTAGGTGTAATACAAGGCAACCTTACCTTAAATTCAAGCTACACCACAAATGTGATTGCAACGAGACAGAATTCCATCATCAGAGTAAGAGCTGGCAGTGTAAGAAGCCCTATGCAGATGTTGCCAAGCTAATTTATGTCAGATAAACAATGACTGGAAAATTCTCAAATTCTGCCAGATTTCCTAAACTTCCTTCATTACAGTCTTGGGAGAAAGAGAAATGCCAATAATTGCAGCTAGACAGGAGAAGACCAAGGACTAAGACTACAATTTTCAAGATGAAAGCTTCTACAGAAACATCCTATTTTCTCCCAAAGAGCTCTCACTGTGCACTGGACCATTCACTGCCTAGTCATGGCTCAGGATACCAACTGTTACAGTGATGAAACAGAGGAGAAAACTTAATTTTCATTATCAATCCTTTGTCTTTTTCAGAACTGTTTGCATGAACAGGTGACTCAATAAGTAAAACCAACTGGAAATATCTATATTATGTTATAAAAATCCATACCTCCTGCACAGCACTGTATACCACTACAGTGAACTTCTTTTCAAAGGAATTCCATTACCCCAAATTAATTTGTGGTACAGCACATTTGGATAAACAACAATAATTCATTTTGAGTCTACTCTTGTAAGCAGTGTGCAGGGCTGTTACGTTTCTTCTTTTCTGTATCTGACACAAACAACTGTACACTTGACTGCCTAAAATTACAAAATTTTCTCTTACATATTTCTTGCAAAACTGGAAAACTTGGAAGTTCCTCCTGGTTTCAGAGAAGGAAAACAAACACTTAAGGAAAAGTGTTATTTTTCATCTTTTCTCAGCTCTTTATATTTCCCCGTTACTTCACTGCTTTCCAGATATTCTTTCATAATTCATTACTCTCTTTGACAGGCATGTAACACCATAAATTGTTAATAACAAATGAAGTAAATATACTGCTGTATAAAATAATTCTGACCTATGTTTGCCTGTGCTGAGAAGATTATATAAGAACTGCAATATGATGAGCTACAGTGAAAAGCTAGGACACCACCATTCATTTTGAAAAGTGAGGAATTTTGTTTGTTTTTATGGGAAAACTGTAATTATATAACAGGACAGATCTCAGAACGTCAAAGCTCTGTGGGGCACACCTAGCTATAAATTATACAAAAACTTTTTGGAGCTAAAGATTATGAAAGGCAAGAAAGTATTTAATATTCTTTGTTTTCACTTTTCAGCATTGATTTCACTTTAAAAGAAAATAAGAAGTAGCATCATCATCAAAAGCCTGAATTACCCAAGGTGGGGGAATTCAAGAAAGCACTTGAAAACGGTATCTCTTTGTGTCAGTTTCTTAAATGTACTTCAGCTATCTCAGCAGCAGTGCCAGTTTATTGCACTGAAACTAAAATCCTAGCAGGATCTATGTAATCATTGACCTTTCTACAGATCTGTGCAACAGTAGCTTAGAGTTTGTATTTGAACAACCACAAAATCCATAACTAATCTCTGAAGAAAACAAACATAGCCCCTTAATATTTGGTGAAAAGAGCAAGTAGTTTTATGTCCTAGTTGTCCAAGAGTTACCTTTAACAACAACTCAATGACTTCTGTATGAACAAGACCATGCACTGGCTCTCCATTGATATGAGTAATCAGGTCTCCAGCTTTTAAACCAGCTTGGTAGGCAGCACCTCCTTCTTCCACGTTCTGGAAATCAGAGACAAAGAGAATATACACAAAACGGACTCCTGTTTAACCTTCATACTTTCAAGAGTAGACTTTGTTTAATGAATCCTTTCTATAAAAAAAGTTGGCAATGAAAAAAAATTAGACATTAGGTTATATAAAGGAAGAAAAGAACAAACATCAGACCAGCCATTTCATCTTAGATTACTTACTCAAACTTTATAATTACATGGGGCCTAGAATAGTTTCAAAGCTCACTGAAACACTGCTTGTTGCCACTGGTATTAAGCAAAGCTCTGTAGAGCGGGGCAATTTTCATGTATGATAAAGAAGGGGTGGTTTACTCCCCAGGGCAAAATTTCAGAATTGAATTAAGACTTTTAGCATGCAACACAGAGAAATATTGATGCAATTAAGGCAGTGGTCACATTCACTACCTCAATCATGATAAAAATTAACTCCACCATATAGTTAAGGGTTGTTTTCATCTGGTTCAAATTCACCAGGCTGCCCACTAGAAGGGAACAATACAGCACAAAGGTGACAAAGGACCAAAAAAACCTGAATTGCAAATTAATTTGAAGGTGGCTTAAATAATTTATTGTATTTAAAATGAGCTTTTGAAGAACTTTAAGTCATGCAGCCAGCACTGAACCCTACAATGCTTACAGAGCTGAACCCCACACATACCCCTATACTATTTTGAAAAAAGGCAAGTTTCACTTTTACTGCAATGTACCATTTTTCCCGCTTCCTTTCACTGATGTGATGCTACATCAGTGGCATGAAATCAATTTGTTTAATTTATTCTATTATCAATCAAATGTATCCCATTCTCCAGATTCCATATTCTTGATGGATTAATAGGTCTGAGAGGTAAGAAACATGAATTAAAAATGAGTAATACACTACCACATCAGTAGTACTGTTACTTAAAAACTTACAACACATTTAAAACAAAGCAGTGTACAAAACTTCAAAGCTTTTGATATATTCGTAATCAATTTTTCAAAATCATTTTAAGGTAGCTGAAATAGTTTATACACACACCAGATTTATGTAGGTATAACATATAAAGTACATAAAATATATCATTTGTTAGCAACCTCAATTATTAAATAAACATAAACAATTTTTTTGGGGGGGTAAATATATGTATTTTACAGTTAAGGAGTTTGATAATCAATGAAATGCAAGAACTGCTGTCTTTCCCTTTAGCTGGTCTCCCACTTTGTTAAAATATGTAATGAACGGAAGACAAAAAATACATGATTTATTCAAGACAGTCAGTTTTTTTCCTGCACTATAAAATCCTCAAAGGTATTCACAATTCCAAATGATTTGCGCATTTCTGCACAAAAGAAAGGCAGTGCTTGAAATCAGCCTACTTGTGTCTAGTAAAATACTGTTGACTTTCATGAATCCCTTAACTGACACAGTTTAATACACACTATGTAAATTTCAACAATTTCTGCTTACAGTCTCCTAGTTTTGCAGACCATGCCCACAATCAAAGAGGGGCTGCACCAATCCTTTGGTTTTCAGTACTCTGAAAGTAGACGTGGCTGTTCACAATTGCCAAACTGGAAAGTGCATGGAAAGTGATCCATGCAGAAGGTCAATACCATATGTAGGTACCGCTTCTGCCAAAGGTGGCTTGTGTTGTCCCAATAGCCAACTCTGGTCTTGTGTACAGACACGAGTTTCATTCTAAGAAAGTTGTCTGGCACAACATCAAAATTTACAGTCAACAAACAGATATCATAGGTACACAATTAAAAACCAAATACATCATTACAGTTTTCTGTGGCTGAACATAAGCAAAAAACCCATATTATCTTACCCAAACAATATGGTCCACAGTGTAAATATCACTGTCACCCACGTAAACCCTGATTGCTCGGATGGTGAAGCCATATTTTTTTCCTGAACTGTGAATTACTATCGGTTGATGAAGACTTGCAGCTGCAATTGATGAATCACGGCTGGGAGATGAATCTCGGGAGGATGAAGGCTCAGATGATAGGGAATGAGGAGACATAGGACTTCCCAAAGGAGAAACACCAAACACATCTGGAAGAAAAAAATCTGCCTATTAGAGTACATTCTGAGCACACACAAATACAGACACAGAATAGGGAATTTGCTTGGTTTTATGATGCCTGTGTTAAAATATATCATTGTCTTTGCTAAACTCTTTACCCTCAATTGGTGTGTCTCTTAGTGAACTCATAACTAAATTTCTTTCCCTGTAGTGTAAACTCTATTTTTTTAATGCCAGGGCTAACTTCTTAGATGTAGACTGTTTTTTTCCTTTTAGATAGGAAACACATTCACTCAAATTGAAAGAATGATTCTCAGCCTGTTTCTAACAAACGCTCATGAAAAGGAAAACAGAGTCTGGTAGCAGACGGTACTGTGAGTACACCCAAAACCATCCTCAAATCATTTAACAGTGATAAACAAGTGCTAGTTGTTTTTTGGGTTTCAGTTATATATAGATACAGATACAGATGGTGGATAATTAAACCACAATATTTAGTTAGTACTTAGGACAGTAACTCAATGCCTGTACCAAACCTTCATTTCTACATTCTGCTAAATCCTGTAAAACCAAAAGAATTTCTTGCAAAAATTATTAATTACAACTTTGTTTTATTTGTTTTGAAAGCACTATGTGCCCATGCTTGTGCAAATGCAAACACAACTGCAGCAGCATAAAACAAACTTTTGTGACTGTAATGGGGCAACAGCTCTGCAAAGGGAATGCAGTCCAGAAAGATTCCAGGTTTGATGCCCATGCCAAGCCATGTCGCACAAAGGCAGACATGTTTTGACAGCAGAGGTGCTCCTCCCTGGATGTGAGTCACCAGAGGTTCCCAGAGATTGGTATCACTGGGTTAATGCTGAAATTCCACAGAAAGGCTAGGTCCTGGGGGCTGTCACTGTCACCCTTTGGCTCTGAAATATGCCCAGATTCTCTGTCCTCTGCTGCATGTGGGACACATCCTGTGACTCTCAGATACGTGATTCAGTTCAGAAACACTGGTCATCTGCTGCTGCAATTTATTTTATAGATAAATGTGAACAAGTAGTGTTTTTAGACGGTGTTAGGTACAGCTATCATGTAAGATTGCTATAGATACAATGTAAACATTTTTAGGTGTAGGTAAAGATAAGTTTGGATTTCATGGAACGATGCTGAGATTAAACTGAAAGAAAACCACAGTCAACGAGTACAGTAACTCAGTCTATATCATCTCTGAACTCAGTGATTCTTACTCGACAGCTGGAATACATGAATAACTCCTGAATGTTACTTGGCTGTGTAATTACTTGTACATATACCAAGCTCCTGTGATGGATAATCTCAGCAACTTGCATGCACTACAGGCCCTCTACAAGCAGGAAAAATAACTGTGATGCTGTTAAAGAGGTATATCAAAAAACCACTTAAAACGTTTGAGAGAAAAATATTATTTGAAAGAAAGAGTCTATACAAGGAACAAGATAAGACTGTTTGCAAGCCACTTGCAATTTTCAGCTGATGACATTGCCCTAAACAGGCTGGGCACATGATCACCATCTTTCTCATTGTAAAAATAAAGTCATCTTCATCTCTCTCATGCATTTCGTGAGAACGTGTCACATTTGGACAGCATCACAGAAATGCTACATATTCTTTTCATTGTCACCCAGTTGACCTCATTTAAGCAGAGGCAAAATACCCCTCTTTATCTGAGACTCAACATTTTCCTCTTAACCTATCTCATTAAAAAAATCCTCATGGTTAGCTGCTGGAATTACAGGTACTGCACAGGAAGCCCATACTGTTCAAGCTGTGAAGTGCAGAAAACATGGGGTGAATTAGAAGTTTCTTTAGTAATAAGGATCAGGATGGCCCTCCACCTCTCCAAAATACAGGCACAGTAGCACATTGTTTGCTCACCAAGGTATTAAGGAGCACAGAGTACATGTGCTTTACAACCCAAAGATAGACTCATAGAATAGTTTGGGTTGGAAGGGACCTTAAAGATCATCTAGCTCCAGCCCCTCTGTCATAGGCAGGGATACCTCCCACTAGATGAGGTTGCTCAAAGCCCCAACGAGCCTGACCTTGAACACTTTCAGGGAAGGCGCATCCACAACTTCTCTGGGCAGCCTGGTCCA
>VYZX01028398.1:6680-18202 GCA_013401335.1 Brachypteracias leptosomus | reverse complement strand
AAGATTCCTGACACCATTAAACTCAGTATTAGAACCACACTGGCATTAGTCTCCCACAGGTAATGGAACTTCCACAAAATTGAATGGAGAAGGACAACATTTCAAACGATGAAAAGAAACCACAACCATAAAGGCCTTGTGTCACATGAACAACCTGCACAGGATTTCTTCAAATATTCAAAGATGTCACAGGAAAGTTGTATGACCTTATGAAACACGAAATAGGGGTAGGTTGCCTGTTTAAAGACATAGCAGTAATTCCTAGTATTTCTTTAAGGTGAGCGAATATCCTGTTGCTAATGAACCACAGAAAAATGAAATTACTCTTAAGTGTAATTGACAAGCGGCAGAAGAGGATCAGATGCTTTGAGTTATCACTGTAACTGCTGTGCTAATGCCAACACCATAAAATGGGGCTGGAGTGGGTCAGCAAAAATTTGGATACAGCACAGTCAAGACTTTTGACAAGGAAAGGAGATGGAAATGGTTGTACAGGTAGATGAGCCTGAGGAAATTTATCTTCCCAGAGAGGAGGAAGCAGGAGGAATATGTGGAGTACATGGGACATTAGGGGTATTCTTGAGAAAGGAAAGGGGTATCTTGAGAAAACTCTGTGAGGTGCAAAAGAGAAATAAGCTCAAGACAGGTAGAAGTGTAGAGAAGGTAACTGGAACCTATATGTGAACAACTATGAGACTGACATAGGCCTAGATCCAAGTTAAGTATTGGATCTTCCAACAGTTATACAAACCTCTCTTCTGAAAACACAAAACAAGCAAGATACTAGGGCCCTATATCCTACTGAAATGCATGCAAATACTTGTGCTGGGAGAGGGATGTACAGAAGAAATTATTTAAGTAGAGAATGGTTTACAACACTCTCTCCTAGATTCCTAACGACAAAAGTGACTTCCACAAGCCAAAGACAATCCTACCACTTCTGAAAGGCATACATCATCAAGACGTCCTTAATTAAACACACACAATGGTGCAGCACAGAGTGTTAGAAAACACATGCAGGTCAGCTGGAGTGACTCCAGGATGGTTATCAAAAGATCACCAACTTCAGCAAGGCAAGATAGACAAATAGCACTTAAGTGCCCAAGGGAGCTAAGATTCCTCTTCTCCACAGAAGGATCCTACAAAGGTTCCATGGTTAAGTCACTGTTTTATTCACTTGCTTAGCAGCCTTCCAGAGACAGTGTGGCAACATCAAACGTTGGCATTTCCAAAAATGTTGAAACTTTCTCATGCATATTTTCCATGAGATTTTATTAGCTTGAGCCTGAGCTCAAATCAGACTCTTCTTGAGATGGCTTTATTTAAAGTAGTTCTGAAACACAGGACTTCTAAATCCACGAATGCTACTACAAA
Organism: Brachypteracias leptosomus; assembly: GCA_013401335.1. Taxonomy (NCBI): domain Eukaryota; kingdom Metazoa; phylum Chordata; class Aves; order Coraciiformes; family Brachypteraciidae; genus Brachypteracias; species Brachypteracias leptosomus. The sequence goes on along the minus strand of VYZX01028398.1, from coordinate 16,828 downwards.
GAAGGTCCAAAACTGTTACTGATGTCATCAGTCAACAGACTCACTGTGAATTACCTGATAAGGTGGAACTGCTGATTGTACTTGCTGGAGTGGTTACTTCAGGTTCATCTTGCACTATTTCCTCGCTGACAAATGCAGGCTTTTCCTGTCCCTCCTGGGGTCCCACTAAGCTGGTGGAATCATCCTGTTCTCCTTCAGCTGATATGGCCAGCTTCGGAAGCAAACCAGAACTGTGTTGCTGCCTGCTACTCTCAGTGTCAGAGGAAATGGATGTAGATATTTGTTGTCTGCATTAAAAACAAGCAAATTCTCATGCAGTTACTGAGATGAGGAGACCTGCTACCTGGCAAGCAGGATATAAGCCATTTCCAGCACCTCCCTTCTACTTACATTTCAGAATATTCTGAACTCCAGCTTAAAGATTCTACAGACGGCAATGTTACACTTTTTGCTTTGTCTCCTGCATCTTCCTTTTCTTCACCTTGTATTTGAGTGGCTCGATCTATGCTACTAAAAACCTATTACAAACAACAAAACACAAAAAACTCATCACTGCATATTTGATACACAAAAAGATAGGCAGGAAAGCACATTTGAGGTAGTCTGCATGTTCTAGATACACTATTTCAGAGTACAATGTTCAATCTTCTTGAGCTTTTTTAAATTCCCAAGAGTTTTGTGTTCTTAAAATGCTTTCCTCTTTTGCTTTCTTGGCTCCTCACATACAGTCACAAATAATTTCTCTACTCATTACAAATTCATCAGCTTTCTCCCCATTTTACTGTGTGAACCAATACAGTACAAACAAAAAGAGCCTTAGGTCTCTAGGTCACAGGATAAATGCACATCTTGGGTTAATTCACAACCATGAAACCAATTAAGGTAAAAAGTCCCTAACCCTAAGATACTGACTTAGTATCTACCAGTCAGCTGTGGTAAGAAGAAAATTTAATCCGAATTGAATTTGAAGTTAAGAATAAATTATTTGGCTAAAGGATTTAGAAAAAAAATAAACGGAAGTTTATTGTTCTCTCTGCTGATAAATAGCACACAGAATGGTCAGCTGTATATTCTACAGCCTGAAAGGCATAGTTAGAGATGCAATAACACAAGAATATTAACAAACCGAACTATTACTGTGGTACAGAGCTTTCAAAAAGACAAAAGTTCACAGCACCACAGAATGAGGTTGGAAGGGATCTCTGCAGGTTATGTTGTTCAATCCCTCTGCACAAGCAGGGTCACCTAGAGCTGGTTGCTCAAGACCATGTCCAGATGGACGGAGACTCCAAATCCTCCCTGGACAACCTGTGCCAGTGCTTGATCATTTGCACAGTAAGAAAGTGGTTCCTTGCCTTCAGACAGGACTTCCTGTGATTCAGTTTGTGCTCATTGCCTCTCATCCAAATTATCCCCAAAGAGACTGCATGATTCACCAGTATCTGAACTTGAAACATACTACCAAGCCAAAATAAGGGTTTTACATAGACTGAGGATAACTACTTCAATGATTCCTGTCTCTGTTCTTCCATGCTATCACAGATACAATACATAAGCAGTACTGTAGAACCAGCATAAAATCCATCAATTCCTTGAAGCATAACCTAGGACCAACAAGATACAAACACAGACTTTCCAAATACCTTTAAAGAATTCCTAAAGTAAGTTAAAGAAACTTTCTAAATAGAAAGCTTTTGAAAATCACTGTTGGATGCTATGCTAAGACTAACAGCATGCTCATTAGGCAATCCACCTCCTTTATTTCCTGCCAATTTACCATCCACAGTATCTCCTGGGCATGTCTACTCTGCTCCTACTGGCGTCTCTTGTCCAGCAATAATTAGCTCTCATCTCAACCACTGAAGCATACTACCCTTTGGACAGTTGCTTACCTTCAATTCACAGCATTCAAATCACTCCTTCAAATCCACATTTCTCCTCGGCCAAATCACATGCTAATCACTACTTTGCTTTTTTCCTTCAGTCTAATGTTATGCAACTGATAGCTACTATAGGCTAGTACTGTAAACTTCATGTCACCACCTGCAGAATACCCAGGACACAACTGGAGCAACATCCAAACTATGTACAAGGAAACCAACATAAGGAATATGCATCAGCATTTAATAGAACGGTTTCCCTAAATTTTGTCTTATGCTATCATTAATTTTCTAGAGAAAATACCAGCCTATTTATTTCTATTACTTGAAGGATTCAAGAAATAAATTCCCCACAGATCTTCCTATATTTTGATTTCGTGGTATTCATTTCACTCTTGCTCAGTTTCAGTTAACATTTCTTGAAGAAACAGTGCCCTATACATCTCTTCCCTATCTAACATTTCCAGACTCACATACTAACACAGCAATTTGTACGTACTTTTGAAAATCTGTGTGAACATGAGGAAAACTGTCTTATCTCCAAATTAAAATCTTCATCATTGGTATCATCTTCTTCCTCTGTTTCCATATGGTGGTATTTCTCAGAACGAGCTACAGACAAGGGAAATAAAGTATCTGCATTTATCAGGAAGATTGGATATCAAGCTTTACTGGTAACTAAAAGCATAATTTTATTGTTATTTCTGCTGAAATGTCAAACCACCAGTGAAATTGCAAGCTGCCAGTGGTTCTGAGATTTTCAAAACAGTAAGCAAAAGTCAAAGGTAGTGATTATTTAAACAAGGCGTTCATCACATTTTTTCAATACCATCAAACACCTACTGTCAAAATAACTTGTGTCATCTTCAGATTCCAACTGTGGAATGAATTCTGCCTTCTGCCTCAACAGACTATTCCAGTCAAGGCTCCTGAAGAACTGATGCTGCTTTACTTCATATGCACCACCTGGGGGAGCCAGAGAAAAGCACTAAGCAAATCATACCAAATCTTCTGACATTAATTCAACTAAATCTCTGGCCAAAAAATTCAAATTACCATGGAAAGGCACAGTCATCACTGTAGGCAGGAACATCTAGCACTCATTTCCACTAGAATCTCCTAAAACTGTTAGAGCACCTCCCTGTCCCTGTTTTGTTGTTATTTTTTTAACAGTGGTGGTATTGATTTTTCAACTTCCCCTTTTAAGATTTGTTTTTTTCTGGGTATACTCATTATTATCTGTCAGCTACACATTAGTCAGAAGTAGTCATAAAAATATAAATATTTGCACTAGATGAGTAAGTACAAGTCAGAAAGTAATGAAAAAAGATTCTTAATAGTTGCTCAGTGTAAATACTGTTGCTGACCAGGAGCTCCTTTTGGAGTTTTATGACAGTAATAAACATTACTTACCTTATTGATTACTGCCTAGTTGCTATACTGTGTGTTAAACAATTACACTAGTTTCAAGTTAAGAAACAACTGTAAGAACACACTGAAATATTGGAATTTTTGTCCTGGGGAGGTGGATGATGATGTTATTAATAAGCATAAATCTACTTCTAAAACTTAACAGGTAATCTGCAAGCAGCAAGAGTTACTGACAACTTCATTGTCAATGCCAGTTGACTCTGAAATAGACCTGCTGCTGGTCAAGGCTAAGCCCATCAATGACATTGGCAGTGTCATGTTATCTGAGAGAAAACCCCCTGCAGACACCAAGGTCAGTGAAGGAGGAAAGGGAGGAGGTGGTCCAGGTGCCAGAGCAGAGATTCCCCTGTAGCTTGTGGTGAAGACCGTGGAGAGGCAGGCTGTCCTCCCTGTAGCCCAAGGAGGTTAATGGTGGAGCTGATTTCCAACTTCAGCCTGTGGAGGACCCCACGCCAGAGCAGATGGATGCCCAAAGGAGGCTGTGACCCTGTGGGAAGCCCACACTGGAGCAGGCTCCTGCCAAGACCTGTGGACAAGAGCCTGCGCTGGAGCAGGTTTGCTGGCAGGACTTGTGACCCTGTAGGGGATCCACACTGGAGCAGTCTGTTCCTGAAGGATTGCAACCCATGGAGCAGCCTGTGAAAGACTACCATCTGTGGGAAGGACCCACACTGGAGAAGTTTGTGGAGGACAGTCTTCTGTGGGTGGGACCCCAGGTTGGAGCAGGTAAAGAGCATATGGAGGAAAGAGGGGCAGAGACAATGTGTAACGTACTGACCGCAATCCCCATTCCCCATTATCCCTGCACCACTTGTGGGGAGGGGGCAGAGAAACTGGGAGTTAAGTCGAGCCCAGGAAGAAGTGAAGGGGGGGGGGGGTTAGGGGTTTTAAAATTTAGTTCTTATTTCTCATTATCCTACTCTGATTTGATTGGTAATAAATTAACTCTACAAGTTGAGTCTGTTTTGCCCATGATAGTAACAGCTGACTGATCTCCCTGTCCTTATCTCGACCCATGAGCCTTTAGTTGCTATTTTCTTCCACTGCCCAATTGAGGAGGGTGAGTAATAGAGCAGCTTGGTGGGTACCTATTAGCCAGTCAAGGTCAATCCACCACATTGATACAGCTTGTAAACTTCCCTACACGATGATTAAGTCAGGAGAGAGCCATAGAAAAAATACGAAGTCTCCAGGATTGGTCTTTATTTCAAGAGTGTCAAGATTTCTAGGTTGGGTTCTTTGCTTTTCTGACTGCACCATAGGAAAATTTGTCAAAGCCAAATCTTCCCAAAGGAAACAAAAAAAATCCTATCTCAAGGCAAGTCACTAGCCAAGGAGCGAACATTTCTCTGAATGCAATAATGGGATATTATGTCAGAATTGTATAAATCTTGATTAGTATCAGACACTTCAAACCCAAAGAGGTCTTTTTCCTGTCATTTTCCTTCTTCAAAACAAGTACAGTATCTATCCTTCAACTTGACTATGCCATTGAGGTCTCCTGAGCAAAAACACAATTACAATTTTCAGGGAGTGTTATGCAGCTAGCTAATACATATTGAATAGATAGGGCTATCATTTGAAATGCATGGCAGAGCCTGGGATAAACCATTCTATTTTCTAGTGCCCCCATGAGACCTGTCACATAGCAGCCTTCCTGTGAGTTGCTTCTGACACTGAAAAAAACCATCTTCATTGCAGTTTCTAAACACCCCTCTGTGCTTCAAAGAAATGTCTGCCCGATTTCCTTCTTCAGACTGCCAGCTCTTGAGAGACCATGAACAGCTGAAAGAAATCAGCCCATAAATGAGCTGCACAGATGCTCCATGTGGTGGCACTGACCATTACAGTAGTTAAGCCAGCCTCATTCTAGCCAATTCACTTTCTCAAACAGCTGTAGCAAAAGAGGTAGAATTTGCAATCTACTTCTGATCCAGGCTTGCACAGAGTGACAGTCTTGAATTAACACTATCTTTACCAGGAAAAAGCATCCTGTTAATGAAATGACAATGCTTGAAAAGAGTATAATTGAAATAAGGGAATGAAACTGGTTGTGGCTCTTTGTTTTGCCTTTGGCGGCAGTGTCCTTTGCAGCAGATGAAGCAGGCAGCAAGTGGAGAAGTTGACTGGGGCATGACACCTCTCTCACTCCTAACTTGCTCAACATGGGGGAAGGGGGAACATCAAACTTTGCTTGATGCCATCTACTCCAGACCATTAGTTACAGTGAAGTCTAAGGGCTCTTCACACAGATCCCAATGCTCCAGGAACAAGGGACATACAGCTCACTCATCTCAGTCACATCATCATGTCCCAAAGAAAGACCTGTCATTTGGGACCGCATCAATAGTACTTGAGGTCTGGGCAATACTCACGTTCCGCATGAGCAGCTGTGGTAAGGTTAATTAAAAAGTGATTCCTAAATCTCCTCTTTATATTAGCTTTAAAAATATGCAGTATAATCTGACTACCAGACTTAGTTTTGCCCCAGCAATTTTCCAAGCACTCCCATGCTGACTCAACCTGGCACTTAGTTTCCTTACTATCCTCAATGTATTTATATTTGTAGCATACAGCGTTCACTATAAATAAGACTATAGCTTTATATTATGCAGGAGGCTTTTTTTTCTGAGTTTACCTAGTGCTTTGCCTGGTGGCATGACAGTCGGTGACTAGGGTTCCCACACATAACACTTTAAAAATCACATGCAAAATTCTTCATGACCGTCTCTCACCCAAACTCCCAAATAAATCCTGCTCCATCAACTAATAAATAAACTCAATTACATAAATGCATAAAGCTTTCATTAACCTACACAGGCTCACTGCTCCTAATACCACATGCCAGGTTTTTCTTTCAAAATGGAATAAGCACAGCACTGAATGACTACAGTGGAATAAGCTGGCAGCTTGTGTTCTCACCAATATCCATTTGCTTCCTTAACATTCACACTTTTGAATTTATTTTTTCATGCAAGGCAGTAGCGCTTGCTAAATGAGAATGACAGACGTTTCACAACACAATCTCAGACAGTCGCTTCTGAATAATTAGAGTACTCAGCACCCATTGTAAAGCCTGGAGGAATTAATTTGTCAGGCCAAGACACTTCTGAATAAGGAAGCACCAGTTGTGTATTGATTCCCTCACTCTATTTCTGTGCTTAATTATTTAATACCATATTCATGAAGGAATTCCATTCGATGGCTAACTGGGTCTTTGAGAAATCTCTGGTTTATTTATCAAATTGAGAGAAGAGTAAATGCCAATTATCACATGTAAACTCAAAAAAAAAAAAGGACAGTCATCATCTTGTTAAGCTGATATTACTGGTCTGAATCTATAAAATATCCTCTGCTATAATGGCATTTTTTCATGCTACTTGCCCTGATAGATGTTTCCTGGGTGAAACAAATACGTGAACAAAAGCTCCCAGTGTAAATAGTTTTCTAGCATTTAACTAACAATTTAAAATAGTTCCTCCTAACCTGTTCCCAGTCTTTCCAAAGGATTCTGTCTCAGCAGCAGGGTAATCAGATCTTGGGCATCTGGAGGTGGTGCTTCATCCTTTTCAGGCCAGTTGATTTCATCTAGCACAACAGATAATTGTTATTACTTAAGTTTGATCCCAACATTTAGAAGAAATGGTGTGAAAGCTCTTGTAGTGAGCTAGTAGTAAAGTCAGAACGGAGGCAACTTTTTCAAAATGCTCTCTATTGCATACCAATTACTTCCAATTTTTATACTTTCTATAAAGACTCCATATATATGTTGCTATGTTTCCATTTTCCTCAGAAGTATCACTTAACTCAAAACAGTGCTAAACAACAGAATGCAGGAATGCTTGGCTCATGGAAAACAACTGCAAAACATTAGCACAACTTGCATGCTGTCCTTTCTCCTTGCCCCTCCAAAATCACGGTTTAAATTCTTGTTCTGTTCCATGGAAACTGCTGTTAAGATGGACATAGCTGACCTGACCCAGTAGTCACTGCTCACATCTGTGATCCTTCTCTAAAGCTAGCAGACTCAGTGAAGTCATTACTTCCACAACTAAGAGCTGATGTACTGGACTCTGCTCTGGAAAGATACATGCCAATGGAGCTTTCTTCCAAGCGTCTCATATATATTTCAGAGGAAAACCTCCTCATTCTTTTAAGTCTTGTACTACTAGGGCTTTTGCATTTCACAGCAAGGTGGACCTACATCATACCATAGAGATATTAAACCCTGCAGTATTCAAGGTAAGGCTGAAAAAAATTCTGCCAAACTTTTAATTAATTAAGTAATGGAAAATTGTTGCTAGTTTCAATATGAACATGAACAGTGTAATGGCTTACATAGCAAGTTTTGTCTGATTTTTAGCAGAAGCTGCCTCTACAAATGTGATATATTGCAGGTTTAGACAAAACTCTGCAGAAGTCTCTTGGGAAGTACAAGGATTTTGGCATCAAAGAAACAGGATGCGAGGAGTTCAGGAAATACTGAAGGCAGTTAAGGATCTTGTTGTCATTATATGACTTTTCCTTCAAAATGAGCATCACTGGAGAAGTAATCATCAGAAGCTACACAGAAGTTTAATCTTTGTATTTCAGAGTTTAAGGAAAGGTACTGAAATACACAGGCATGAAATGCAACCTGTTTCTGGAACATCATTTTACACATCTAAGTTTATACTGAGGCCTCCCAGAGTGGTCTCATACCATTTGGTGGCAGGTAAAGCAACCTACAATGAAGAAGGAGCAAGGTAAAATGAGTAGGTAATGTTTTAAAGTAGATTTTCAAGTAAAATGAAGATTTCACCCAGAGAAGCTGGAATGAAAGTCTAGGCTATGGTTTGGATTCTTCAACCTGGCTTTAACAGCTGAATACAAAGGGACCACATATTTTAGCATGACAAACTTATCCAACAAAAGAGCTCTGCTGTAGATACTGACAGTAAGAATGATTTCAGTAAGTGAGGGTATTTAAAATAAAAGAGAGCAAACTGACAAGTAAATATCAAAACAAGAAACAAAGCTAACAAAGTCTTGAAGAGTGAGTGGGAAAAGGTCAGGTTCACAAGGATACACACATCTATAGATAATTTCTGGAAGATAAATGGACATATTCAAACAGGTGAAGTTATTTACAGAAGTATCAGCTAGACTGTAACACATCACAATTTGTTTTAGAAAATATAAAATTAATGACACATAGAAAATAAAGTCTAAGGTGCAAAATTTGTGATTAATTTTAGACTATTCCCTCCCCTTCTCCCAGTCACAGAGCATAAAGATAAACATGCGTGTGCAAGTGTCTGAAAATGCAATAAAAACATGAGTTATTTCCATGTTTGCCTGCCTATAGCTTCCACTGCACTTTAAATCTGATTTGGAAAATAAAGCATGAATATGCATTCCAGCCATAAGGCAACCAGAACAAAGCCAGCATTTGCTTCTTGTGTTAATTAAACAGTTGATTCTCCTTGTCACTCAGGCCTTGGTGTATCACATCAGAAAACAACATGGTTAAAAATCCATGAACAGCTAGGATGTTGTATAAAGAGGTCATATACTAGAGGCAACTCACAAATCCATATCATTACAGTTTACAAACAAGTCTGGCTTTCAACATCAGAAACAATGACAAAGTGTCTCCTTAAGTACAAAAGGGGATTTGTTGCATTCTCAGGGAATAAGGAACCAGAGATGCGGTTAGTTTTGTTTCTGATGGGTTTTTGGTATGCTTGGGTTTTGGGGGTTTTTTTGTTTGTTTGTTTTGGTTTTTGGTGTTAGCTACTGGACCTTTAAGCAGATCATAAGGCAGATTTGTAACAGAGGTGCCATTCTGTTAAACTTCTGGCATAAATAGAGGCCCTCTACATCTATGCATCTGGGAAATTTACGGAAACAGCAGGTAGGACAGCAAACAATTCTGTTTAATTATCATTCAGTTTTGCCACAAGCCACATAACAATACTTAGGGTCAGCTTGCAGGTTAAGATCTAAAAGTTTATTGAATTTTAAATGGAAGAAGAACAGCTGCTACAGAAATAACATTACACTACAACAATCACCAATGAAATCATTAACAATCTGTGAATTGAATTTGTTTCTTTCTCATTATTTATTATTCAGGGGACACTTCTTTTAGGGTTTTATTACATCTTTGTTAATTTCTTCATTTTGCCATGAGGCATTTTCCCATTTATGCAAATTTATTTTAACCATTTCTTCTCTCGTATAACTTCTTTACTAAAGACTGAAATCATTGTGCCACAGTGGTACTACTTTTCTACTAATACCGCTTTTCTTTTTCAATCAGTGAAGTTTAACCATTGTACTCTACCAAATTTCTGTATTTAGCAACAATACACAGTAATTTCAGCCTCTAATTGAAATCCACTTTTATTACTTTGACAGCAAATTCACAGAATGAATAACAGAAAGTTAGATGTTAGAAGGGACCTCTGGAGATGATTGAGTCCAACTCCCCTGCCAGAGCAGGACCATAGAATCCTAGGTCACACAGGAAAGCCATCTAGCTGGGTCTTGAAAGTCTCCAGAGAAGGAGACTCCACAGCCTCTCGGGGGAGCCTGGTCCAGTACTCTGTAACCCTTACAGTAAAGAAGTTCTTCATGTTGAGGTGGAACTTCCTGTGCTCTAGCTCGCATCCACTGTCTCTTGTCCTATTGCAGGGCACAAGTGAAAAGAGCTTGTCCCTTTCGTCTTGATACCCATCCCTCATATATTTATACACATTAATTAGATCCCCCCTCAGTCTTCTCCTCTCCACACTAAAAAGCCCCAGGTCTCTCAGCCTTTCCTCATAAGGCAGGTGTTCCAGTCCCTTAATC
>VYZX01028396.1:18062-42597 GCA_013401335.1 Brachypteracias leptosomus | reverse complement strand
TTTCAAGGTCATCCAGTCCAACCTTCTGCACTGAGCAGGGACATCTGCAACTATCTCAGGTTGCTCAGAGCCCCAAACAACCTCCCCTGCAATGGTTCCAGGGATGGGGCAGCCACCACCTCTCTGGGCAACCTGGCACAGGCTCTCACCACCCTCAGCACCAAACATTTCTTCCTTCTCTCTAGTCTTCATCTCTCTCTTTGAGTTTAAAACTATCACCCCTTTCACTCATTTGAGTAGAGACACCAAGTCTCTGCCCTTTCTCTGGTGGTGCTTCACTCATTCCTGAAGCCCTGAGGAGATCTCCTCCTTAAATACTCAATCATTAGAGCTTCCAAACCAGTTCCCTGCAGCAAAAAATGTCTGAAAATCCCAATGGACCTGCCAGGACAGAGCCAGGTAGGTCGTGGTGCTGTTTGTAGTAGGAGCAGCACTTGTTTGGGATTTTCTGGGAGCTGCTGGGGTTTTCTTGGTGGTAGAAATAATTTGGGGTGGTAAAGGGCAAGATTTAAGTCATTAAACTTGTTCTGNTTCCAACCCTGGCAATTCTATGACACTAAACCTTTCAGTTGTAGGCTGTTGTTGCCCCTCTCTAATTCTGGCATCCCTTCCTTTGCAGGTGGCCCCCTGCTCCACCACCTCCATGTCTGTGAGATACATGAATAATTGTATTTATTTCTAGAATGCAACATTTCTACCTTGAAGATAACACAAAGATGGGCAGAAGAACAGTAAATAAGCAGCTTAGAGCTGCTGTATGAGCACGGCCATGTAGGAACCATGAGAGCTGCACTTTGTGTCAAGTTCTCAGTGGTTTGTCAGCCCCACACTGTGAAATGTCTTCTCTTCCCAGCCACCAGAGTCCACTGTTTGACTTCATCGAGAGCTGCCTGCGGAACAAGCACGAGATGGTCATTTATGAAGCTGCTTCTGCCATCATCCACCTCCCCAACTGCACAGCCAGGGAGCTGGCACCAGCTGTTTCAGGTTGGTCTGGGGGTCCTTGATATCTCTGATGCCCCTGAGGGTGGGTGTAGTTCAAGCACATCAGAGACAGCACTAAAATAACCCTCAAACTTTGAATTTCCTCATTGTCCCCAGGTTTGGTGGTTTTGGTTCCTGTTTTGGACCCCAAGCACATTAATCTCTCTTCCCCATTTCAGCCAGAGCTCTAGAGAATGGGCAGTAGAGGTGGCACAGGATAGTTCTGCCTTCTTCCAGCTGCAGGGACTTGGGTGGGAGGGAAGGTGGAGGAGAAGTTGATGTGCCACAGGCAACTCAATAAGTGGTGGTTTGAAGACATAAGATGAAAAATGGGAGGTTGGTTTAACTTGCTAGTGGTCAGTTCTGGTCTCTATGTAACATTTGGTTGTGACCTCTCTTAATTATGATTATTCTTTTGTATTCTTTTCAGTGCTGCAGCTTTTCTGTAGCTCTCCCAAACCTGTCTTGAGATACGCAGCTGTCCGGACCCTTAATAAAGTGAGTGCTTCCAAAATTCTTCTCAACAAGCCTAAAACAGCAGCAGAGGAGGCCCAATTCTGTGCCTGATGATGTGTTACCTCCAGCAGAGCAACTGCTCTTGTGGTTACTGCAGCTGGAAATACTCCATGGTGGAGAATTGGCTTTTCCTCTGCCAGATCTCCTGGTGGGATGAATCTTTTCTGCACTCAAGCTTTGCTTGCTCGTTTCTGGACCACAAGCTGTAGTTTGGTAGCTCGTAAAGGAGCAGAATTTTGGATGTTTAATACTGCAAAAATGTGAGAAGGGAACAACAACATTCTGANGGTGGCCATGAAGCACCCATCTGCAGTCACTGCCTGCAACCTGGACCTGGAGAACCTCATCACCGACTCCAACCGCAGCATCGCCACCTTGGCCATCACCACCCTGCTGAAGACAGGCAGTGAGAGCAGTGTAGACAGGCTCATGAAACAGATCTCCTCCTTCGTGTCAGAAATCTCAGATGAGTTTAAGGTGTGGCATTGGAGGCCTCTGCCCTTTCCAGCTGCAGGTTTTTCTTCCCTTCTTGTTTTTTTTTTTTTTTATTGAAGCTTTTCCCAATTTGTTAATCCCGTCTGGTAATCTTGGGTTAATCCCCCAAAGACACCTTGAAATTCTGGAGGTGTGGTCTTCTGCTTTGCAACTTAAAAATGCCATGTCCTTCTCTCCTTCTGCTCTTGTGAGACCTCACCTGGAGCACTGTGTCCAGTTTGGGAGCCTCCAGTACAAGAGGGACATAGATCTGCTGGAGCAGGTTCAGAGGAGGCCACCAAAGATGATCACAGGGCTTGAGGTCAGGCTGAGAGAGTTGGGCTTGGTCAGCCTGGAGAAGAGAAGGCTCCAGGGAGACCTTCTGGGGGCCTTCCAATATCTGAAAGGGATAAAGAAAGCTGGGAAGGGACTTTTTACAAGGCTTGTAGTGACAGGATGAGGGGTGATGGGTTCAAACTGGGAGAGGAGAGATTTAGATTGGAAATTAGGAGGAAATTCTTCACTCTGAGGGTGGTGAGACACTGGCACAGGTTGCCCAGGGAAGCTGTGGATGCTCCATCCCTGGAGCAAGGCTGAATGGGGCCTTGAGCAACCTAGTGGGAGGTGTCCCTGCCATGGCAGGGGGGTTGGAACCAGATGATCTTTAAGGTCCCTCCCAACCCAAACCATTCTCTGATTCCCTCCCACCACACCAAGAAAGGTTCAATGTCACTTGGTGGATTCCTGGCTCTTGTGCAGTGTCCTGCAAAACCTTGGGGCATCTTTGGAGAGAAAGAGGGATTTTAACTGTTCTGCCTGAGTCTGTATCACTTCAGTCCCATACATAATTAGGAAAAGGTGTGAACTGTAAATTAATAACTAATTTGTTGAGTTTGGTGACTATGAATTCAGGTAATAACTTGATTAAGGATGATAGTTCAGTTGTACCCATCCCTTTTACACCTTGAGCACAGTGTGTCTCTACAGACTCAATGTCCATGGGTGTGTGGTGGCCTTAAGTCCTTCTTTTCATCAGAAAAAGAAACAATTATTAGGCCAGTTGAAAATTTCAAGGAGTTTTAATGCCAAAATGGAACTAATTAAGTTTAAATTAGGTCAGGATCATCACTGGGTAGAAAGAGGGAGGGGGGGAGGCTTTTGATTTGGTGCTGTCTGTCCTAAAGAAAGCCCCTCCTAGCAAAGCCAGGCCTTGCAGCAGGTTAGCACAGGCTTGTTGATGCTCTCACCACCTCATTTCCCTCCTTATCCATGAATTTGATCTCTCGAGGTGACAGCTGAAGCTGAAGAGAAGCCTGGGTTGTTCAGAGGACAATAAATGCCCCTGGCTGATGTTCTCCTGTGTTGTTGTGCAGGTGGTGGTGGTCCAGGCCATCAGTGCTCTGTGCCAGAAGTACCCTCGGAAGCACAGTGTCATGATGACCTTCCTCTCCAACATGCTCAGGGATGATGTAAGTGTGAAACCTTCCTCTGTGTAGCTCTGGTAGATGGTTTGAAGGGGTCTCTTCTGTCCCACATCACTGGGTACCCACCAATGGTGGGGCCTGGCTGATGGCCACGACCTTGATTATGTCATTAGTCAGACCTATCTGAAAAATACTTATCAGTTAGAGCTGGGAGATCACAAACTGATCTGAAGAAAGCTGGGGAAGGGACTTTTTAGGATGTGGGGTAGTGGTGGGACTGGGGGGAATGGGTCAAAACTAGAGGTGGGGAGATTCAGATGAGACCTTAGGAAGAAGTTCTTCCCCAGGAGGGTGGGGAGACACTGGCACAGGTTGGCCAGAGAGGTGCTGGAAGCCCCATGCCTGGACATTTTGAAGGCCAGGTTGGATGAGTAACCTGCTTTAGTGGGAGGTGTCCCTGCCCATGGCAGGGGGGTTGGAACTAGATGATTTTTAAGGTCCCTTCCAAACCTGATAATAATCATAGAATTATTAGGGTTGGAAGGGACCTCCAAAAGTCATCTAGTCCAACCCCTGATGTGAAGAGATGCTCCTTCATGGATCAGGGGGACTGGGAAGGCCCTGTTAGATCATCCAGTGAAGAAGTGAGGGGAACAGAGCACCCTGATAGCTCAGGGTCCTTCATCTTCCCTTTCCCCAGGGTGGCTTTGAGTACAAGCGAGCCATCGTGGACTGTATCATCAGCATCATCGAGGAGAATCCTGAGAGCAAGGAATCAGGCTTGGCTCATCTCTGTGAGTTCATTGAGGACTGTGAACACACAGTCCTGGCCACAAAGATCCTGCACCTGCTGGGGAAGGAGGGACCAAGGACTCCAGCCCCCTCCAAGTACATTCGCTTCATCTTCAACAGGGTGGTGCTGGAGAATGAGGCTGTCAGGGCTGGTGAGTTCAGCTCAGCTGCTGGAGGGACTCATGGCTGAGCTCTGCTGGGAATCACAGGGATGAAACTGGGCTTGGGAGGCAATGGTGGAGGTTGAGATTTAGAGGGGAGGTTTAGATTAGATAGGAGGAAGGAATTGTTGGTGCTGAGGGTGGTGAGAGCCTGGTTGAGGTTGCCCAGAGAGGTGGTGGCTGCCCCATCCCTGGAACCATTGCAGGGGAGGTTGTTTGGGGCTCTGAGCAACCTGCTCTAGTTGCAGATGTCCCTGCTCAGTGCAGGGGGGTTGGACTAGATGACCAGAGCATCAGCAATATATTAGTTTCTAGTCCCTTCTTTGAATATCCCCTGGAAGTCAAGAGGTGATAGATGAGGAGGGGATGTTGCTCATTCCCTGTTTAATGTAGCTGCCCTTGGCTCAGGGGAGACCTTGTGGCTCTGCACAAGTCCCTGCAAGGAGGTTGGAGCCAGGGGGGGTCGGGCTCTTCTCCCAAGGAACAAGGGACAGGACAAGAGGAACCAGCCTCAAGTTGCCCCAGGGGAGGTTGAGGTTGGAGCTGAGGAGAAATGTCTTCATGGAGAGGGTTGTGAAGGGCTGGTCAGGGCAGTGGTGGAGTCCCCATCCCTGGAGGGGTTTCCAAGGTGTGGAGATGTGGTGCTGAGGGCCAGGGGTTAGTGGTGCCCTGGCAGGGATGGGGGAATGGTTGGACTCCATGATCTTTTCCAACCAAAATGATTCTCTGACAGCTCTTCACACAGTGCTTTGAGTGCTGACTGTAAGGATGTGTTTGTGTCCAGCTTGTGGGCACCTCTGACATCTCCCCATTTTCTTCTCTAGCTGCTGTTAGTGCACTAGCAAAGTTTGGTGCCCAGAATGAGAATCTTCTCCCGAGCATCTTGGTGCTTTTGCAGAGGTGAGTGTCCATGGCTGTGCATGTCCTGAGCTGCTTGGTCACCACTGAGTGGTCAGGCCCCACAGAAGAAGCAAGCTCAGAGCAGGTCAATGGGGTTATCACAACATACTGGTTGAGGAGCCAGGAGGTGACTTGTTTTCCCTGCTTCCTTCCTGGCTGGAGGGAGCACAGTGCTCCTGGAGATAAGGAAAGGAAGGATGTGATTAATAAAATGGTCTGAGAACATTTTCTCCTAGTACATCTACAGAGCTTTGGGACTTTCCTTGCTTCAGGGGATGCAAAACAATCTGTGTTAGTCATAACTCATGTTTGTGTGCAGGTGAGGAGTGATCTCAGGGGTCCCCATTTCACAGGATCATGGCTCTTGTTGAGACCATTCAGCCTCCTTAAATTGTCTTTCCCATAAAGGTCATGGTCTTCACCTGTGACTTCTGTGGTGAGAGGGGGAATTCAGATCACAAAGAGCTTCAGGCAGAAGGCAAACTGAGTGTGGGTGAGCTTGGGAGAGGGACCTTTCAGGGTCACCTCATCCAACCCCCCTGCACTGAGCAGGGACATCTGCAACTATCTCAGGTTGCTCAGAGCTCAGAACCTCCCCTGCAATGGTTCCAGGGATGGGGCAGCAACCTGGGCCAGGCTCTCACCACCCTCAGCACCAACAATTTCTTCTCTAGTCTGAATCTCTCTTTTAGTCTAAAACAATCCCAGTTCTTGCAGGTCTGTTCTTGTCAGAGCCATTTTTTTGCTTGGCTCTTGTGGTGTCCTGAGCTTCTGGCTGAGCTTCTGTCCTCCTCTTCAGGTGCATGATGGACAGTGATGATGAAGTTCGGGACAGAGCAACCTTCTACCTGAATGTGCTGCAGCAGAGGCAGATAGCACTGAATGCTGCCTACATCTTCAATGGTCAGTGGTGGGAAGGAGAAGACTCTGAGCTCTCTTTCACAGCTTTAGGGGTGGGCT
Organism: Brachypteracias leptosomus; assembly: GCA_013401335.1. Classification (NCBI taxonomy): domain Eukaryota; kingdom Metazoa; phylum Chordata; class Aves; order Coraciiformes; family Brachypteraciidae; genus Brachypteracias; species Brachypteracias leptosomus. The sequence continues at coordinate 36,386 of VYZX01028396.1, read as the reverse complement.
TAGATGCAGTCAGAATATTTTTCTATAACCTAACTTGGGTCAGAAGAACTAGAGAAGACAAAACTGGTGGTTTGGGGTGGTTTTTGTGGGCCTGAAAAGTGCTTGTGAAAACTCAGGATGGCAGATTTAGCAAAATCCCAGCATGGTGGGGTTGGAAGGGAGCTCTGGAGATGCTCTGGTGCAACCCCCCTGCTCCAGCAGCTCCCCCAGAGCAGGGGGACCAGCAGCCTGTCCAGGCCCCTTTGGAAGCTCTCCAGACAAGGGATGATCACCTTAATGCCAGGATGAATTATAAGAATGTTTTATGATCTATAGTTTAAAGTTCACTCAGATATTTAACTTCATTACAACTATTGCAAGAGGACTTTTCTTGAGTGAACTGTCCAGGCTGCAGCACCCTCTGAAACAGCAACTGTGTCACCTTCAGAAGACTTTTAAAATATTCTATCCAGTATCTTGAAGTGTTTGGTGTCTGTGGGTTTTGTTCAGTGAGAAATGAAAGTGCTTTTACTTTAACCAAAGTCCAAACCATATCTCTCTAGCTGTAAACTCTAGATTCCTCCCAGGAATTTTTCTCTGCAGGCTTCAGAGAAGCATCTTCCTTGAAATCATCTCCCTGAAATCATCTTCCTTGTTTATATCTCAAGAGGGAGGTGACTAAGACACAGAAAAGTCCTTTAAACTCCTGCATCTTCATGCTTTTGATGTAGTGGGCAACCCAGAATTGATACTGAATTCCCATGTGTCTTCATGCCTGGAGCCTCTGACTGTTCCTGCTGTTAAAACCACATTTTTTTTCTGCCTGTCCTCCTCCTTTTTCAGGGTTGACTGTCTCTGTTCCTGGGATGGAGAAAGCCTTGCACCAGTACACACTGGAGCCTTCTGACAAACCCTTTGATATGAAAACAGTTCCACTGGCTACTGCACCCATCTTTGAGCAGAAAGCAGGTAACACTTGGGCTAAAAGCAACTGTGTTGGTTAGAATCAGAATGTTTGAGGCTGGAAGGGACCTCTAGAGGTCATCTGTCCACAAGTAGGGACATCTCTACCTAGGGCAGGCTGCTCAGAGCCCCAGCAAGCCTGACCTTGAATGTCTCCAGGGATGGGGCCTCCACCACCTCCCTGGGCAGCCCATTCCACCCTCAGATTAAAGAACTTTTTTCTAATATCCATCCTAAATCTCTCCTTTCCCAACCTAAAACCATCACTCCTTGTCCTATCATTACAAATGACCTCAGTGAAGTGGCTGCCACCTTGTTTTTTGTTCTGCCCACCTTGTTACCAGGGAAGAGTTTGTACAAAATCAGGATTTATTTGGTCATAGGTGCTTGAAAATACATTCTGGAAGGGTTTGGTCACTTCACATGCTTCTTTCCAGAGTCTTGATTAGAATAATAGAATCATTGAGGTTGGAAAGGACCTCTAGGATCATCAAGACAAATTTTTAATTAAAAAAATGGATATTTTCCTCTCTCCCCCTTTCTCCTTCCATTTTTTTTTCTGGATGAAAACAAGTTTTCTTCATCCTTACTCAAAATTCAACATTGCCTCATAAAAAATCCCTTTCAGTGTGTTTGAGGAACCAGGCTGGCAATGGTTTGCAGCAGCAGGTGTGAAACATGAGGGGCTATGGATAATTTAGTGGAGATAAAGGCATTTCAAAGTGTAGTTGACACCACAGTGTCTTTGTTGTCTTCACAGAGATTGCCCTGGTGCCCAGCAAGCCAGAGAAAGTGGCTCCTTCACGTCAGGATATATTCCAAGGTATGAGAGAAGATTAATTGGTGTCCAGTGCTTGAATCAGACTGGTTTAGGTGGGGAGGGACCTTTCAAGGTCATCTAGACCAACCCCCCTGCACTGAGCAGGGACATCTGCAACTAGAGCCCTTGGCCAACCTCCCCTGCAATGGTTGCAGGGATGGGGCAACCTGGGACAGGTTCTCACCACCTTCAGCACCAGCAATTTCTTCCTTCTAAGTTCTGGAGAGTCGGGAGGTGAGGCAGGAGCAACAAATGAGTCTGTCCCTAAGTTCCTATCTCCTTCTTTTCCTTCCTGCACAGAACAACTGGCAGCCATCCCAGAGTTCAAGAGCTTGGGACCATTGTTCAAGTCTTCAGAGGCTGTGCAGCTCACAGAGGCAGAGACAGAGTATTTTGTTCGTTGCATTAAACACGTGTTCACCAATCACATCGTTTTCCAGGTACAAAGTTACAACCTTCAGCTTGGGGTTGGCCCTTAGATAGGATAGAATCAAATCATTATGGTTGGAAAGGACCTCTAGGATCATCAAGCTTCATCCCAACACCTCCCTGACCACTAGACCATAGCCTCAAGTGCTACATCTACTTGGTTTCTGAACCTCTCCAGGGATGGTGACTCCACCACCTCTCTGGGCAGCCTCTTCCAGTAAATAATTTCTTCCCAATATCCAATCTAAACCTTTCCTGACACAACTTGAGGCCATCACCTCTCATCCTATCATTAGTAATTAGGGAGAAGAGCCCAACCCCAGCCTCACCACAAGCTCCTTGTAGGTAGTTGTAGAGATGCTTGGGTGTAGCATGAAGAGTGTTGCCACCATGCCCTGCAGAGAACAGCTTTGCTCTTGAGGGAGCCACAAAGTGGAGTTAGGAGGGTATGTGCTGCTTGCCTCAACAATCAAAGAAGAATGGGTTGGGTTGGAAGGCACCTCAAAGATCATCCAGTTCCAACCCCCTGCCATGGGCAGGGACACCTCCCACTAGACCAGGTTGCTCCAAGCCCCATCTAACCTGGCCTTGAACACCTCCAGGGATGGAGCATCCACAGCTTCCCTGGGCAACCCGTGCCAGGGTCTCACCACCCTCAGAGTGAAGAATTTCTTCCTAATGTCTAATCTAAATCTCCTCTTCCAGTTTGATCCCATCTAGTAAAGAATTCTAGTAAAACTGGAGAGAACATCTGTTAGGCTTGGTCCAAGATTCAGGACATCTCTATACCATGGAGTAGCCAATTTTGGGGGAAAAAATTCTTCATTAGAAATATTTCTTCTGTGTTTAATCCTTTTCACTTTATTCCTCTGCAGTTTGATTGCACAAACACCTTAAATGACCAGCTGCTGGAGAGGGTCACGGTGCAGATGGAGCCCTCAGACTCTTATGATGTTATCTGCTGCATCCCAGCACCCAGCCTGGCCTACAACCAGCCTGGCATGTGCTACACCCTTGTCCAGATCCCTCAGGATGACCCCACTGCAGGTACCCACTGGGAGGCACAACAAATCCCTCCAATAAAGGGAGGAGAACCCAAAATATTGAGGTTGGGGGATTTGGTGAGCACAGACCATGATTTGAAGGCTGTTTGTCACATGAGCTGGGTTTTAGGGAGAAGCTGTTGGCACATAAAAAAGCCTATGTGCTTTTTACAAAATATTTTACATGATTTTTAAATCATGAGTGGTGTTGGATGGTTGAAAATGGGATATTTGAAAGGATGCAGGTAGGAGAGGGGATGGAATTTGCTGCCTTGAATCAATGAAAGGAGCACATTTGAAAATGGATTTTTGTTGTATTCAAAAGGATCAGGAAAAGGAAAATGCAACTAGAAAACAAATATTAGTAGTTTGGGCCTCTACATTTAACTCATACAATTTTTCCTCTCTTCAGAGAATTAGAAGCAATTATGAAATGTAGGAGTGAGATTTTCTTGGGTGTAAAACTTCCCTGTCTTATTTTTATGCTTCCCATTTAATGATTCCCATTTTATGCTTCCCATTTAATCTCCAGAGGATTTGCAGTTGGTTTAACCATGACTCAGCTCGTGAGCAGGGTGGATTTTTTTAACACCAGGGAAGATCAGAACTAGGCTGAATTCCCCAAGCTCTGATTTTAGATCATATTCCACTTGCTGTGTCTGTATTTTCTGGGGCAAAGCTGCTGTATGTTCTTTCCTGCCTCTTTTTGGGGAGCAGAAGGAACTGCACCAGTCACCTACACTGATTTTTTTCTCTCTCTTCCCCAGTTGCTTGTACTTTCAGCTGCACAATGAAATTCACTGTTCGAGACTGTGACCCCAACACAGGGGTGCCAGAAGAAGATGGTTATGATGATGAATATGTGGTAAGTTCACAATTTAAGATTTTCTGCCTTGTTGCTGATTCTGAATGCACGTGGTGGCCACTGGGCTGACATTTCCCTTTCAGATCTGAAGCAGGGTTGCCTGAAACACTAAAATTCTATAGCTTATAACCTTAGATCCTTCCCCCAAACCTTCCTTCTGCCAAAAGTTAGTGTAGCTTTAATGCCCAGTGGAGGTAAGTTGTGGTTTAACCCCCAGCCAGCAACTGAAGGTGGTGAGGACAGACAGGAAGGAAGGAGGAACTTGTATTGTCTGTTTGCAGAACTGTGGCCCCAATCTTGCTCTCCACCCCAAGCATTTGCACTTATATTTACTGTGTTTGTGTTATCAATCCCAGAATCCCAGCATGGTGGGGTTGGAAGGGAGCTCTGGAGGTCCAACACCCAGAGCAGGGGGCCCAGCAGCGTGTCCAGCAACCTTTGGAATCTCTCCACACAAGGAGACTCCACAACCTCTCTGGGCAGCCTGGGCCAGGCTCCAACACCCTCACCCCAAACACCCACCTCCTCCTGCTCACATGGAACCTCCTGGGCTCCACTTGGTGCCCGCTGCCCCTTGGCCTGGCCCTGGGCACCACTGACCAGAGTCTGGCCCCAGCCTCTTGCCCCCACCCTTTAGCTCTTGAGCAGCATTGAGCAGATCCCCTCTGGGGCTTCTCTTGTGCAGCTCAGCAGCCCCAGGGCTCTTTCTTGGGCACAGAGATGCTCCAGTCCCACCAGCATCTTCACAGCCTCTGCTGGACTCTCTCCCTGTCCTTCTTGAACTGGGGAACCCAGAACTGGTCACAGCATTCCAGAGGTGGCCTCACAGGGGCAGAGAAATCCCAGAAATAGCAGTCAGGTCTCAGGAAGGTGCCTGCCCTTTGGGCCTGGAGGAAGTAAAGGCTCCTGGATTCTGAGAAGGTCTCTCAGGGCTGGAAGGGGCTTTGACTCACAAAGTGTTTGCCCCATTTTCTACTCTCTTTTAGTCAAACAGATAATTTTGTGTANGGAAGATCAGAACTAGGCTGAATTCCCCAAGCTCTGATTTTAGATCATATTCCACTTGCTGTGTCTGTATTTTCTGGGGCAAAGCTGCTGTATGTTCTTTCCTGCCTCTTTTTGGGGAGCAGAAGGAACTGCACCAGTCACCTACACTGATTTTTTTCTCTCTCTTCCCCAGTTGCTTGTACTTTCAGCTGCACAATGAAATTCACTGTTCGAGACTGTGACCCCAACACAGGGGTGCCAGAAGAAGATGGTTATGATGATGAATATGTGGTAAGTTCACAATTTAAGATTTTCTGCCTTGTTGCTGATTCTGAATGCACGTGGTGGCCACTGGGCTGACATTTCCCTTTCAGATCTGAAGCAGGGTTGCCTGAAACACTAAAATTCTATAGCTTATAACCTTAGATCCTTCCCCCAAACCTTCCTTCTGCCAAAAGTTAGTGTAGCTTTAATGCCCAGTGGAGGTAAGTTGTGGTTTAACCCCCAGCCAGCAACTGAAGGTGGTGAGGACAGACAGGAAGGAAGGAGGAACTTGTATTGTCTGTTTGCAGAACTGTGGCCCCAATCTTGCTCTCCACCCCAAGCATTTGCACTTATATTTACTGTGTTTGTGTTATCAATCCCAGAATCCCAGCATGGTGGGGTTGGAAGGGAGCTCTGGAGGTCCAACACCCAGAGCAGGGGGCCCAGCAGCGTGTCCAGCAACCTTTGGAATCTCTCCACACAAGGAGACTCCACAACCTCTCTGGGCAGCCTGGGCCAGGCTCCAACACCCTCACCCCAAACACCCACCTCCTCCTGCTCACATGGAACCTCCTGGGCTCCACTTGGTGCCCGCTGCCCCTTGGCCTGGCCCTGGGCACCACTGACCAGAGTCTGGCCCCAGCCTCTTGCCCCCACCCTTTAGCTCTTGAGCAGCATTGAGCAGATCCCCTCTGAGGCTTCTCTTGTGCAGCTCAGCAGCCCCAGCCCCAGGGCTCTTTCTTGGGCACAGAGATGCTCCAGTCCCACCAGCATCTTCACAGCCTCTGCTGGACTCTCTCCCTGTCCTTCTTGAACTGGGGAACCCAGAACTGGTCACAGCATTCCAGAGGTGGCCTCACAGGGGCAGAGAAATCCCAGAAATAGCAGTCAGGTCTCAGGAAGGTGCCTGCCCTTTGGGCCTGGAGGAAGTAAAGGCTCCTGGATTCTGAGAAGGTCTCTCAGGGCTGGAAGGGGCTTTGACTCACAAAGTGTTTGCCCCATTTTCTACTCTCTTTTAGTCAAACAGATAATTTTGTGTAAATCATAGATCATAGAATGGTTTGGGTTGGAAGGGACCTTAAAAATCATCTAGTTCCAACCCCCCTGCCATGACAGGGACACCTCCCACTAGACCAGGTTGCTCCAAGCCCCATCCAACCTGGCCTTGAACACCTCCAGGGATTGATGTTTTTAATCTTTACACATGACCACTATAAAAACTCTTTTTCCTCTTGGTTTTTTAGATGCTTTATTCTGTGCTCCTCCTGTAATTAAAGCCAGGCACACCAGAGTTGTCCTGGCACAGTCCTCCTCTGTCTGTTCATCTTTCCCTTTCTAAAACCAGGATCCTTTCTGTAAGTGGCAGCTGAAAATCAATCTCCTTTGCTCTCCTGACAGCTGGAAGACCTGGAGGTGACTGTCTCTGATCACATCCAGAAGGTTTTAAAGCCCAACTTTGCAGCTGCCTGGGAAGAAGTGGGAGATGACTTTGAGAAAGAAGAAACCTTTGCACTTAGCTCCATTAAAACCCTTGATGGTGAGATGATCTTTCCTCGTGGATTTTTGACCCACCCTGATAAATCTGCCACTCTGGGGGTATATTTAATGTGGTAAGAGGAGAATTTGGTGCCTTCAATGGGGTGTTATATCCCAGCAACAAGGTTTTGTGGGATTACAGTGAGTGGAAACTTGGCAGCTCCCTTGCTTGGGGCTGGTGGGAGGGAGGGATACATCCCTGGGCTGCTGAGACAGCAGAAAGGAGCTGACAAAGTGTTGGTGGGGCTTGGAGAAGATAAGGACTGGAGAAGGTTAAGCCACATGGGTGCTCAGAGAATGTTCTTGAATTGCCACCTGGTTCTCACAGAGAGCTTGGCACCAACCCAGGGGTAATTTTTCTTCTCCCATCTCTGCATGCAGAAGCTGTCAATAACATCATCAAGTTCTTGGGCATGCAGCCCTGTGAGAGATCAGATAAAGTGCCAGAGAACAAGAATTCCCACACACTCTACTTGGCTGGTAAGAATTCACTCTGTGCAGCTCCTTCTTTCTGTGTCCCTGCAGGTTTTTACTAGATGGAGGGAGGTGGGTTGGGAGGTGCTGGTGAAATCTGTAGCAAGCTGGAGTGAAGGAGCAAGTTGGTGGTAACTTGGAGGCTGCTCTCATGGCTCTGTGTCTCTCAGAATGGAGATACTGACCTATAGGAACCATAATGAGTCCTCTGAAGGATTCACACCTCACTAGACTCCTTGCCTGAGGTTATCTCAGAAGGAAGCTCCTCAACCCACCTTGTTTTCAAGTTCCTGTCACTAAAGACACCCCTGCAGTAGCCACAACTTCTTGGTTTGGTGACTGTGGTCCCAGAGTTCTGTGCAATCCTTGAATCATAGAATGGGTTGGGTTGGAAGGGACCTCAAAGATGTTGTTCCAACCCCCCTGCACTGAGCAGGGACATCTGCAACTAGAGCAGGTTGCTCAGACCCTTGGCCAACCTCCTCTGCAATGGTTCCAGGGATGGGGCATCAACCTGGGACAGGCTCTCACCACCCTCAGCACCAACAATTTCTTCCTCATATCTACTCTAAATCTCCCCCTTTTCGTTTAAACCATCCCCCCCTTGTCCTGTCCCACCAGGCCCTGCTCAAAAGTCCCTCCCCATCTTTCTGACAGGTCCCTTGAAGTCCTGCAAGGCCCCCAGAAGGTCTCCCTGGAGCCTTCTCTTCTCCAGGCTGACCAAGCCCAACTCTCCCAGCCTGGCCTCCCAGCCCTCCCAGCATTGCTGGGGCCTCCTCTGGCCCCACTCCACCAGCTCCATGGCTCTGCTGTGCTGAGCCCTCCAGACTCTTTAATTAGGATTTTAATCTGTTATCAATGTTTTTAATGTGTTATCAGCTTAATCAATTTAATCTATTATCTTCTATCTTTAATATCTTTATCTACTATCTCTAATCTGTTGCCTTGGCCTCAAGATCTGATGGGATTTGGGGGGTTTGCTATTTTTTTATCATTTCCCCCTTTTCTGCAACCATCCATAGACTTGAATCTGCTTGTGCTGGGTTGGTCAATCCCTTCCACTCATCTCCCAAACGTTGCTTTGTCCCCAGGTGTCTACAGAGGTGGCTGTGACCTCCTGGTGAGGTCCAGGCTGGCGCTGGCAGACGGGGTGACCATGCAGGTGACGGTGAGGAGCAAAGAAGAAACCCCTGGAGATGTCATCCTGGCTTCTGTAGGCTGAGCACTGCAGCACCTCAACCATGGTGGAAACCTTTGCAAGCAGCCCTTGGGGTATTTCTTGGGTCTCCAGCAGCCTCTCTTGTCCTTCAGCATGTAGTTTTTATTCAGCAGTTGGGTAAAGATTTTTGTACGACGTCGCAGGAGTGGCTGGTTGGTCCTGAACTTCTCCCAAAGTCCCTTCCCTCCTCCTCACTCACATCCCCACATAAATTATTCCCTCTCCAGCCACTTGCAGCAGAGCAGGGAAGGAGGAAGATGCAGGTGGTAAGAATGGAATCAAGCCTTTTGTCAAAACTTGGTTTTTATTAACAGAAAATAAAACACTGGCCCAAGTGTCCAATTGATCGTTGCTGTTAATAAAATAGAGATTTCTTGTTCTAATTCTGCCTGAAAATCAGCCCAGAATGGCTGGTTACTCAGCAAAAGCCCCTTAATCCTAAAAGGATGCTATTAAACCTCCAACAGAAGCTGTTAAAACCAACTGAGAACCTGCAGAATCTGCCAAACCTGCAAATTCCCCAGTTCTTGATGATTGTCTCCTCTGTTCCACACAGAAAAATCAATGTACAGAGAGATGGAGCTTCACCAGTCGAGGCATTTTCAGTCCTGAGCCTTCCATCAGGTAAATCCATCTTTTCCTGAGCTCAGGGACAGGAGATTTCCCATCAAAAATAAGGAAAAGACCAGGAAGGAGGGACCTCGTGGTGACTTCTTTGTGAGGGAAGAGCTGCCACCTCTCTGCTGGTGTTCCAGAGGATCAGGAAGGTTAGAAAAGACCTCAAAGATCATCAAGTCCAAGCCCTTCCTTCATTATCAGGTCAGGGGAAGGAAGGAAGGAGAATTTTAATGTTGATATTAAAAAGGAATATAGTTTTAATGCTTATTTGAAAAAGAAATTTTAAAAAGGAATTTTAATGTTCATTTTAAAAAGACATTTTAATGCTATTTTTAAAAAGGGATTTTAATGCTCATTTTAATGCTCATTTGAAAAAGGAATTTAAATTTTCATTTGAAAAAGGGATTTAAATTTTCATTTGAAAAAGGAAATTTTCATTTGAAAAAAAATTTAAATTTTCATTTAAAAAAGAATTTTAATGCTAATTTAAAAAAGAATTTTAATGCTAATTTAAAAAAGAATTTTAATGCTAATTTAAAAAAGAATTTTAATGCTAATTTAAAAAAGAATTTTAATGCTAATTTAAAAAAGAATTTTAATGCTAATTTAAAAAAGAATTTTAATGCTAATTTAAAAAAGAATTTTAATGCTAATTTAAAAAAGAATTTTAATGCTAATTTAAAAAAGAATTTTAATGCTAATTTAAAAAAGAATTTTAATGCTAATTTAAAAAAGAATTTTAATGCTAATTTAAAAAAGAATTTTAATGCTAATTTAAAAAAGAATTTTAATGCTAATTTAAAAAAGAATTTTAATGCTAATTTAAAAAAGAATTTTAATGCTAATTTAAAAAAGAATTTTAATGCTAATTTAAAAAAGAATTTTAATGCTAATTTAAAAAAGAATTTTAATGCTAATTTAAAAAAGAATTTTAATGCTAATTTAAAAAAGAATTTTAATGCTAATTTAAAAAAGAATTTTAATGCTAATTTAAAAAAGAATTTTAATGCTAATTTAAAAAAGAATTTAAATTTTCATTTGAAAAAGGGATTTAAATTTTCATTTGAAAAGGGGATTTAAATTTTCATTTGAAAAGGGGATTTAAATTTTCATTTGAAAAGGGGATTTAAATTTTCATTTGAAAAGGGGATTTAAATTTTCATTTGAAAAGGGGATTTAAATTTTCATTTGAAAAAGGGATTTAAATTTTCATTTGAAAAAGGGATTTAAATTTTCATTTGAAAAAAATTAAATTTTCATTTGAAAAGGAATTTAAATTTTCATTTAAAAAGGAATTTAAATTTTCATTTAAAAAAGGAATTTAAATTTTCATTTGAAAAAGGAATTTAAATTTTCATTTGAAAAGGAATTAAAATTTTCATTTGAAAAAGAATTTTCACTTGAAAAAGGGATTTAATTTTCATTTGAAAAGGAATTTAAATTTTCATTTGAAAAAGAACTTTATTGCTCATTTGAAAAAGGGATTTTAATGCTCATTTGAAAAAGGGATTTTAATGCTCATTTGAAAAAACTTTTCATTTGAAAAAAGAATTTTAATTTTCATTTGAAAAAGGGATTTAAATGTTCATTTGAAAAAGAATTTTCACTTGAAAAAGGAATTTTAATTTTCACTTGAAAAAGGAATTTTAATGCTCACTTGAAAAAGGAATTTTAATGCTCACTTGAAAAAGGAATTTTAATGCTCATTTGAAAAAACTTTTCATTTGAAAAAAGAATTTTTCATTTGAAAAAAATTTTAATGCTATTTTTAAAGAGACATTTTAATTCCCATTTAAAAAGGAATATGATTTTAATTCTCATTAAAAGAGCTGTCCCAGATCCCTGTGGCTCAAGTAGCTGCAGCTCAGAAGAACCCTGTGGGTTTTTCCTCCTGCCATTATTGCATATTCAGCTTGTTCTAGTGAAACAAGGACAAAGCTGCCCTGGAGAAGCTCCTGAGATAGCCCCAAGGGGGTAGTGTCTGAGCAGCTCTGCTTGGTGAACTGAAAATGAGAAGAAACAAAGGATGTGGTAGAACTTTGAGGTTTAGAGCTTCCCTTGGGGGAACTGGCCAGTAAAAAGAGATTTCTGAGGACATCACGAGTGGTTAAATGCTCCTTTAAGGGTGTGGAGCATCATGGGCTGCACTTTGAGGGTTTGCAGCTCCATTTCCCCCTCTTTTTAGTGTAGGCAAACTCAAGTGTCTGCACAGAAACTCAAAAACCAGACCCAAAACCATCTTGGGACCACTCTGAGGGTGGTGAGACCCTGGCAGAGGGTGCCCAGAGAAGCTGTGGATGCTCCATCCCTGGAGGTGTTCAAGATGAGGTTGGATGGGGCCTTGAGCAACCTGCTCTAGTGGGAGGTGTCCCTGCCATGGCAGAGGGGTTGGAACTGGATGATCTTTAAGGTCCCTTCCAACCCATTCTATGACTATGAGCATCAACCCATGGGCTCTGCCTCCCCTCAGGTGCCCCTGTTCTCCCTTGAGCCCTCCTGGCTCTAAATATGGAGATAAACTGGTCAAGAAGCAAGGTGAGGTCAGGGCTGGAAGAGCCACCAGCTTCCAGTGACTCCTCAGGGTGAGAGTTTTGTCCTTGCCTCCCCATGGGCTGATCCTACTGCAGAGCTCAAAGGATTTAACTCCATAAATGCAGCAGTTTGGGCAGCCAAAGATTAAGGTGTTAGTGCAAAGTGTTGGAGCTGGAGAAACAAAAATGAGGTTTCCTGGTGACAGGACAAGAAGAAACAGCCTCAAGTTGCCCCAGAGGAGGTTGAGGTTGGAGAGGAGGAGAAATGTCTTCTCCAAAAGGGTTGTTGTGGGCTGTGCCAGGCTGGAGTCCCCATCCCTGGAGGGGTTTCCAAGGTGTGGCGATGTGGTGCTGAGGGCCAGGGGGTAGTGGTGCCCTGGCAGGGATGGGGGGATGGTTGGACTTGATGATCTTCAAGGTCTCTTCCAACCACCATGATTCCTGATTCTTCCTGCTCCCAGGGAGCAAGAGCTGAGCTGCAGCAGCTCAGAAGGAGTTGATGAAGTTCAGGTAGGCATTCAGGAAGCCTGTGGGATCCTCCAGCTGGGGATAGTGGCTGATGTGGTCATCCAGCACAGACACTGTGGACATGGGAAGCACCTTCCTGTTGGAAGAACACACCAAGGATTAAGCAGAGGACCTCCAGCTCAACTTGAAGCCACCCAGATGCCACCAGAGAGGAGAACAGTTCCTTCCACAGCTGGGATGTGGTGATATCCACATGGTTTGGGGACAAAAAACCCTCTAGCAGCTACAGCTGACCACTTCCAAGTTCTGGATTTACTCCAGGTTAGTTTGGAGAAGAAGACAACCTCAGTCAGTGAAACTTAACCTCTGTCTGATGTGGTTTTGACTGAGGATTGTGACTTTGGTGCCTAAAATAGGAAAGAATTTCCAAACTCCAGAAGGTTCCCACTGAACCACCTGGTTGGGCAGGTGGGAATTTAAACCAGCCTTGGTGGAAAGGGAGTGGGAGGAGAAGATGAAGCAAAACCTCCCTCAAAATGAAGCCCCAGGGGTGTATTTTTGGTGGCATCATCTTACTTGTAAAGCTGAAGAAACTCTGGGTGTGGATTCACAGGGTCCAGGGGCCCATAGATGAGATGCACTGCAAGAGAAGGACACACAGAGCTTGGAGACCCAAGGCCAGCCCTAAACCAAGGCAAGGAGACACCTTCCCCCCCTCACATGGAGCTTGGGAAGATCTCAGCAGAGCACTGAGCAAAACCAGTTGCTTCTCTGCCCTGAGGTCAAGCTCAACCTCCAACCCTCCTCCTGCAAGGCCAAACCTTCTGTTGAGTGGTTGCAGCTTCTCTTGAGTTTGAAAAGCTTCTCAGCTTCCCTGGAGCAAGCAGCTGGAGAAACCAGAGGTTGGGAACCAGCTTGGTTGGACAAGATGACCTCTAGAGGTCACATTCCATGATTCTAAAGGAAAGTTACTTCCTAGTGGAACAAACTTTGTTCTCCTTTGTCCTTAAGTTCCTGCACAGATTTGGAGCCACGTTGTCCTCATCAGAAGGAGAGTGGAAGGAGCCAGTTCCTGCTGGTGATTCCCACCACCCCACCCCATAAATGGAAGAACATGGGCTCCTACTCACGTGGGACAGAGGTAGACATCAAAGCCCCAACCCAACGGTCTCTGTGCTTCTTCCTCTGGTTGAGGTACTGCAAAATACTGAGGAGAAACCTGGTGTTATGCAGAGGATGGAGCCTTGAGGTGCTGGACATGGTCCTGAGGGTGATGTACACCCAGGTGGAACCTCCATCTCTCATGGAGCACCTTCTTGGGGCAGCAGGAACTCAAAAACACTCTGTTGACTTGTCTAAGGTTGGGACATTGACTCCAGGTCCATGCCCTGAGTGCAAAGACCACTTGGGGTTCTTCTGGAGGATAACCCAAGGTCATTTAGGAAGGGAAGGGGGGAAAAAAGGATAAGGTTTGAGAACTTCCTCCTCCAGCCCTTGGATCCTCTTCAAATCCCTCCTCCTCCATCACACCCCAGCTCTTTTTTGGGGTGCAGCAATGATCCCAGACCCCACCAGAAGCAGCTGGAGGCTCTGGGGAGCTGATGGCCATGGACCTGGCCAAGCTTTTGAGGTGCTCCATGGCTCTGCCTTCAAACAGAGGGACTCTGGGGGTGTAAAATCATTCAAGGTGAGGCTTGATGGGGCTCTGAGCAGCCTCACCTAGGTAGAGATGTCCCTGCTGCTTGTAGGGGGGTTGAACTAGATGACCTTTGGTCCCTTCCAACCCAAAACTCTATGATTCTATGAACTGATGGCCACATACCTGTCAACAACAAGATTACCATCGTTGGTCCTCACAGCTGTCCACATGTCCCAGTATTCTGCTGGTGAGGGCTGAGTGTAGGGCCCAAAGACAGCCCCAAGCCTGGAAGGAAGAGTTCAGAGCAGCCCAGCAGAGCTTTGGTAGCTCCAAAACCACCCAAGGCCAAAAAACCTGGAGCCCTTCCACTGCAAAACATCTTGGTGCCAAGTTGTCCCCTCAAAACACCCAGTCATGGCCCACCTAAAGCTCCCCTGATAACTTGGGGCTGTTTCCTCCTGTCCTAAGTTTCCTCCTGTCCTCCCAGCTTGGCTCACATCCCCCATAAGGACCATCCCCAGCAGCACAAGGACCTGACTCACCCTCTGGAGAAGAAGAAGTAGTTCATCAGGCGCTTGATGATGGAGGAGAGCAACCCCCCATCCTGGAGGATCTTGGGCAGAAGGAAGGAAAGGAGATGGCATCACTTGGTATCCTACAGAGGGGTGCATCCCACCTTCTTGGAGGGCTTCTCCTCCAGCAGTTCCCCAGCTCAACCCCAACCCTTGAGATGTAGGTGAGCTCTTAAAGGGGTGAGGAGTTGGGACACTTGGATGCAGGACACCTCCTGCTTCTCCCCATCTCCTCTAACCACCTGTGAGCAGTTCAGGTGTCATCACCAGAGCAGGAAAAGCCCCAAACTCATGGAGTTGAGCTCCAGAGGTGGTTCCACAGGATCCAGGAGGTAGGAACTCACCTTCTGGATGAACCGGGGGTAGTGGGTCTCAGGGAAGATCCCTGCAAGGGTGTCAAAGAACAGAGTTCAGAGAATCATGGAGGTTGGAAAAGACCTTTAAGATTGAGCATAATCATTAAACTAACTCTACCAAGTCCCTCAGCACCACATCTCCACACCTTGGAAACCCCTCCAGGGATGGGGACTCCACCACTGCCCTGCCCAGCCTGGCACAGCCCACAACAACCCTCTCCATGGAGACATTTCTCCTCAGCTCCAACCTCAACTCTCCGTATCTCTTGTTCCTTGGGAGAAGAGCCCGACCCCCCCCTGGCTCCAACCTCCTTGCAGGGACTTGTGCAGAGCCACAAGGTCTCCCCTGAGCCTCCTTTGCTCCAGCCTCAACCCCCCCAGCTCCCTCAGCTGCTCCTCACCACACTCCTGCTCTACACCCTTCCCCACCTTCCTTGCCCTGAGTAGAGCTGAGCTACACCCCAAGTATCTTGCTCTCCACCTCCCCTTCTTCTTGATGCCATGAAGGTGGCCCAGGCAGTTAATGACAGCACTTTAATTGCAACCTGCTTGGAGCTGAGGTCCCCTGGATCTCCAGCTCCCCCCATCCCATGGCACCAGGCAAACCTCACCTCCGTTGGATAAACACAAGCTGTTGATCAAGATGCTCCCAGTTTTGTTGTGCTCATACCTGGGGGACAGAAGAGAAGCAGGTGAAACACAACTAGACCTTCTCCAGGCTCCAAGAAGTGGAGATCCAAAGAGTGGATCATCTCAGCTCCTCTGTTGTCCTCAATTTCATAGAGTCATAGAATTGTCAGGGTTGGAAGGGACCTCAAAGATCATCCAGTTCCAACCCCCCTGCCATGGGCAGGGACACCTCCCACTACATCAGTTGCTCACAGCCCCAGCCAGCCTGGCCTTCAAAATGTCCAGGGATGGGGCTTCCACCACCTCTCTGGGCAACCTGGGCCAGTGTCTCCCCACCCAACTTCTTCCTGAATTTGCTAAGAAGGAGCTCAGGTGGGAAGTTAAACCCCCTCCCAGCCAGGAACTGATGGATGCAACCTCAGATCTGCCCACCAGGGATGTTCCCTGAGACCTCCCAGCCTTCACCAGAGCTGTAGGTCCATGAGAAAAGGGGTTTGTGCTACATCCTTCCACTTCTCTGCTGGAAATAGGGCCAACAAAGAGCAGGCAGAGCATCAGTGACCTGTGCAGCAGCTCCTGTGCCACCGTGTCCCCATAATCATGGGACAGGAGGTTGATCCTCTGGTGGTGGAGGCCGAGGTGATGCACCAGCCCCTCCACGATGCTGGCTTGCTCAAAGATGGAGTAGTGGTGGGGCCTCTGTGAAGGAAAGCAGGAGAGGAGACACAGTGAGAGCCTGACCCACCACAAGCCCACCAACTCCACAAGAAACACCCAAATCAGGGGTGGAGACCAACAGTTTGTGAGCCTGGACAGAGCAGTTGGGATGTCCTGGGTCAGCAGCTCCATCTACAAGCCCACAGGAGCTCTGCCCATGCCCCAAAGGGCTCAACCCTCATGGTGGGGGTTGGAAGGGACCTCTGGAGATCATCTGGTCCAACCCCCCTGCTAAGAATGTGCTTTGGAGTCACATCAAGCCAAGCTGGTGATGGAGGTGATCTCCACCATGCACCTTCCCCATCCCTCCTGCTGTTAGAAGGTCTCATTCCTCTTCCAGTTGTAAATGGGAGGAGAAACTGGGTGGACACCACCAGTTTTCTGGGTGCAGAAGAACCTCCAGGCCGAGAGCACCAGCAAAGCTCCTCCTCCCAGGTGTCCTGAGCTACTCACAGGCTTGTCACTGAACCCAAATCCCACGAAATCCAGGGCAATGACCCGGTGGAAGCGTTGGGTCAACCCTTCCCAGATCTGGAAAGAGGAGAGAAAAACCAGCTGAGAAGAAAAGTCTGTGGCCACGTTCTCCACCAACCCCCTCAACAGCATCTTCCAGCTCTGAGAGACCTGCAGGAGGTTGAAAATTCCCCCAAACCAGCAATTTCACCCCTAAAAAAGCCAAGAAATCATTGTGGGTCTTCTCCTCCAGCTTTGGGCCACAAGGTGGGAAGAGGTGATGTGGAAAGAGCTTGGCTCCCATGCAAGGGGAGGACCTGGGTTGATATCCCAAGAGTCTGGTGGTACCCCCAGTAGAAACTCCTCCAGAGCATCGCCCACCTTGCTCTGAGCCACCACCCGTGTCCACCTGCTCATTCCTGGGATGGAGAAGCCACCAGGTTTGCTGTGAGCATCCAACCCACCATGGATCTGCTCCCCTCACCTTGCACCAGTCGTAGCTGGAGGTTGGGAAGCCGTGGAGGAGAACAACAATGTCAGAGCTGCCAACGGCACCGGTTGAGTCTGGGGAGGGAATGGGACAACTCAAGGTCAGCTTTTTCCCCCCAGTTTCCTCCCACTTGGAGCCCAACCAGCAGCATGGTGACATCTCACCTCCTGCTCCTCAAAACCAGCCATGGGTTTGCCTCCCAGTGCCAGTGGGGCTTGGGGAACCTGGCCAGAGGAGCCACCATGGCCACCAGCTCCTTGATGCAAACCAGGTTGAAGGGACCTTTCAAGATCATCTCGTCCAACCCCCCTGCCCTGAGCAGGGACATCTGCAACTAGAGCAGGTTGCTCAAAAGTCCCTCCCCAGCTTTCTGACAGGCCCCTTGGAAGTCCTGCAAGGCCCCCAGAAGGTCTCCCTGGAGTCTTTTCTTCTTCTCCAGGCTGACCAAGCCCAACTCTCCCAGCCTGGCCTCACCCCAGGTCCTTCTCCTCAGGTCTCCTCTCCAGCTCCTCACCCCCAGCCTGGCCCAACTCAGGCCATTATGTTTGGTGAGGGCTTTGGGGACATCCTTGGGGGCCATCAAGCCCCAGCCCTGCTTCCCACAAGGTGTCCCCAGGACTCCGTGTCCCTGTTACCTCTGTAGAAGATGTTCTGGTCCCTGTAGGTGAAGTAGTCTCCAGAGGACCTCCAGGAGAGGAGAGCTGGGGAGAGCTGGGGGGGTGGGATGTGCAGGTAGACGGCCAGGAGGGGCACGCTCAGCAGCCCCACCTGCACCCACCACTCCTTCATCCTGTGGACAGAGCAGAGCATTGGTCTACCAAGATGTTCCCCATAACCCTCATGTCCCCCTAACCCACCACCATGTCCCCATAACCCCCCCCATCCTCCTAACCCACCTCCAAGCCCCCAAAACCCCCTATCTCCAGACCCTTCATGGCCCTGGGGTGGTAGGTCCATGACAGTGGTCTCTGCAGTAGAGGTTCAAGGGGCTGAGGAGGGATGTGGGCCCCATTTGGGATCTGAGGGATGGAGGTGGTCACCATAAGGGGTCTGAGGGGAGGTGTGGCCTCCATAGGGGGTCTGAGGGGGACATGGGCCCCATGGGGGTCTGTGGGAGAATATGGGGGTGACATGGGCCCCATAGTGGGGTCTGAGGAGGAACATGGGGGGGAACATGGGCCCCATGAGGGATCTGAGGTGGGACATGGGGGGGGAACATGGGCCCCATGGGGGGGTCTGTGGGAGGATATGGGGGTGACATGGGCCCCATG
>VYZX01028396.1:176-14635 GCA_013401335.1 Brachypteracias leptosomus | reverse complement strand
CCATTTCTCTGTCTTCCTCCCCCCCCCCATTTCTCTGTCTCTCCCAGTGTTTTACAGATTTAACTGAAAAAAAAAAAGGCAGGAATCTTTCCAGACCCTTCTTTTCATAATTTTTTCATTATTGAATAGAAACCAGACAGGAAAAAAGTTCTGTGAATGAAGAAAACTAAACTAGCCTCACATGGGAAGACTCAGGCTGCACTTCCAGGGCTTTATTCAACTTTTAGAGACTTCTTCCTTTTGTATCATTTGTCATGTCCTTAGATTTCTATCAGAATACTCCAAGACAGGACAAAGAGAAGCTCATTCCCTTGTAACTCATTGATTCCAGCAGAAACAAACACAGGTTTGAAGCCTCCAGGTTATTCAGGCTGATGAAAAATCCAACTAGTTGATTTTTTTTCTGTATTTCCCCACTGAAAAGAGGCTTTGGAAACAATCCTTGCTAATAAAGCTGATGTTTTCCTGCTTTACTTTCAGCTTCTTTTCACAGAGAGAGCCAGGAAAAACAATTAAACCCAAACACTTCCTTTATCAAGGTGAAAGAAAACCCATCCCCATTAATGAGGATTAATTAGGAGTTGGAATATTCTGCTTTAGCTCTTAGAGAAGCCCTGAAATGGCTCCAAAGTGGCAACATTCAGGTGATGAGAGGTCACTAATCCCCAACATGAGTATTTTTATGCTCAGCCTCGTGCTAAAAGCTCCTTTGTTGCTGGTTTGTTGGGGTTTCTTTATTTTTATTTAAACACCCCAGGTCTTTAGGGGGGGGGGAATCAAACCCAAGCTGCCCCAAAGTGCTGTGGTGACAGATCCCTTTTTATCTGCTGAAAATCATGTTGTGTGGGGCTGCCTGGGGCTCAATCTCTGCTTTCAATCTGAGCTGGGAGCTCTTTTGTTCCACTCCCCCCCTTCTGGAGACCAGCAGAAACCTCATTGAGCTCTCCCTCAATAGCCACCTTGTGTTCCCAGGCAGCTTAGAAAGTTCTCCCCCTTGATTTCTCATGGATAGATGACACTGTTTGGACACCACTTTAAATCCCAGGTACAAGCAACTCTCTGTCTCTCCTGTAAAATGAGAGAGGAGAGGACTCAATACCCCTCCAAAATGATAAGAGAGCTGGAAACACATTGATTTATCCTTTGGAGGACTCATCTGAGGAGAGACACCAAGTCTCTGCCCTTTCTCTGCTGGTGCTTCACTCATTTCTGAAGCTTCCAACCAGTTCCCTCAAGCAAAAAAATGTCTGAAAATCCCAATGGACCTGCCAGGACAGAGCCAGGTAGGTCCTGTTGCTGTTTGTAGTAGGAATTTAGGATTTTCTGAGAGCTGCTGGGGTTTTCTTGGTGGTAGAAATAATTTAGGGGGTGGTAAAGGGCAAGATTTAGGTCATTAAACTTGTTCTGGGGTGAATAATCCTTGTTGGAGGTGGGTGGAAACCAGCTCTGTGACAACAATGCTGCCTTGTCAGTGTTTGAGTCCATCCAGTGCTTCCAAAGCTCTTTGCTTTTATTTCTCCTCCTAAATTAAGTTGATTTCTTGCTCTTTTCATCCATGACTGAGGAGTTTGAACCATCTGGACACAGGTTTGGTGTCAGGGAGGTGAAATAGGCTGTTTAAAGATAATTATTGCTGCTATTTCTGAATTAAAGGGAGGCTCCAGCAAGCTGAGCTTGGAACCAGGAGGCTTCCCAACACCATGAAGGTCATTTTTTAATTTAACTGACATTTTAAAATCTAGTTTAGGTGCAGGTCTTATACTTTGATATGTTGGTGTGTTTTGGGTGGGCCCCTTTCTAAGACAAATTGTGGACACTTGCTTGGCAGCTTAATAAAGATTAAATAGGGTAGGATGTGGAATTGGGGAGCTCTGCTTGCTCTGAATGCTGCAAATTATCACCCTGCCTCTTCAGGAAGCATCTTTAAGAGGGGAGGGGATAGGAATGAACAAGAAAAAGAGGTGAAAACTCATTTTCTCTTTTTATATCTCTCCTGCTACCACCATGGGCTGAGATCAGGAGAGTCTTGTCCCAGCAGATTCACCTTGGGAAGTGCATGATGACCACTTGTGGGGAGATCTTGGCCTCCAGCAGCCACGTGGCTCCTTCTCTAAACACTCCCCAGCTTCAGAGTTCCCATAACCTCATTTTGTGGTGATTATTTTGTGTGTGTGGCAGCTCCAGGGCTGTGGGTTGGAGCCCTTCCCCTTTTCTTCCCCCACCTGCAGCAGATGGGGGTTAGAGGATTTAGACTGGCTGGATTTGCTGAAGGTTCCTGTTTTCTGTTGTTAGCTGCAGAGGGACTGGGTTGGAATATCCCCCAGCAGTGACCACAGTGCTTAGAAACATGCAGAGAATTTTGCTTTAATCCAAAAGAATTTTTCTTTAATCAAAATCAGGGACTTCAGAGCCTAGTGAGGGAGGAGGGAGGGAAAAAAAAGGTGTAATTTTATTTTTTGAGAGTGTGGCATCACACAGGAGGGAATTTCTTCACCTTCTTTGCCTTTCCCTGCCAGTGCAGGATTAATTTGGTTGTTTTTTTTTCCTCTTCTCTTCTTTCTAGCTGTAAATTTCCCCAAAGATGCCTCTTTGATGGCTTCCCTTGGGAGGCTATTTCCTATCAAGATGTTCCTACTGATACAAGTCTCCTACTACACCCCCTCTTTTGTTTCATGCTGCTGTGTGGACCTGTCTGGAGTCTCTGGATGTGGCTTCCCTCCTTGTCATCACTTCTTTACTGCTGTTAATCCCTTCTCTGGGTCTTTGCCAGCCATTCCTCTCAGTTTTCTCCCTACCTAAAGCTTTGTCTTCAGGCTTAAGATTCAATTAGTCCAGTTTCTCCACAGCAATTAGGTGCTTCAAGCTGATTTCCACCCTGATCTGTGGTAAACACCTTCTGTCAGTTCTCCATCCCTTCAGAGACACCTGGGACAAGGTCTCACCACCCTCAGCACCAAAAATTTCCTATCAGGGAATCATGGAATGATTTGGGTTGCAAGGGACCTTAAAGATCATCTCATTCCAACCCCCCTGCCATGGGCAGGGACACCTCCCACTAGAGCAGGTTGCTCAAACCCCTCCCTTCTCTCCGGTCTAAATCTCCCTCTTTTAATTTCAAACCATCCCCCTTGTCCTGTCCCAACAGACCCTGCTCAAAAGTCCCTCCCCATCTTTCTTTTAGGCCCCCTTGAAGTCCTGCAAGGCCACCAGAAGGTCTCCCTGGAGCCCCAAGGAAAGGTCTCCCTCCCTCAAATGAAGTCTTGGCTTTGCAATCTGGGTTTTTCACTAAAAATTAACATTATCCTTCTTTGTTTTGTCTCTGAAGATTACAGATATAAAAAGGACGAGCTGTTTAAAAGGCTGAAGGTGACAACTCTGGCCCAGCTGGTATGTACAGTTCCCTCTCTACATTCCCTCTAGAAACAGCATTTTTGCTTTGCCTGAAGCTTTTTCTCTGGGTAATTCTCCTCTCTTGCCTTTTCCTGCCCTCACAGATTTCCCTGAACAAACCCAAACCCTTCAAACCCCTGTTTTCAGAGCAGTCAAGTGCTTTTAATTACAAATTTCCATTTACAGTGACCCTCTCTTTGGAAATTCAGCCCCTATTTGGAAATTCAGCCCCTATTTGGAAATCCAGCCCCTATTTTCTCACCATAAGAGGATCCTCAAGCCCCTCAGGGAAGAAAAGGGCTAAATCAAGTCGTGCTCAAAGCTGAGCTCATCAAATAGTCCCAGAAGGTGGGAAGGTTGTGGCTTGAAGGCACTGTGTGTGTTTTTAATATTAAAAACAATGAATCAACACATTAAAAAATGGATAAATGGATCTGTAATTAAGATACCAGTAAAACTAGGAAAGAAAGAACCAGGAAAAACTGTGGAAAATTGAGCTGCTCTCTAAGGAAAGGAGGAAAGGGAAGGTTAAACTTGCAGGTATTGAGGGAGTGGGATCCTGCAGGCTCAAATCTTTAATTCCCCTGCATTATTAAGGCTGATCCTGTGTCTCTCACTGATTTAACATCTGAATATCACAGGTTTGCTCTCTCACAGCAATTCAAATGTGCTCTTTCAGTTCATGCTCCAACATATTCCAGCTGCAGCTGGTGTCTAATACCAGCAAACACCATATTTAATATCTCCAGCTCAGCACATCTGCCTCTTCTTCACTGAGCAGTGAGGTTTTTATTGAGGTTTTCATTTATTTACCCCTAAAGCTTGTGGGAGAAGTTGTGTTGAGTTAAAAATATCTTGGCTTGGGGGTTGTTTTTCCCTTAAGCTGATCCCCCACCATCATTCAGCAGCAGATCAAGGTATCACTGCTGCCTTTTGTTCCCTGCAGGTCATCCAGGTTGCTTCTCTATCTGATGAAACCTTAGGAGGGCCAAACGAGGAGCTCCACAAGCTGGCAGGTAACAATATTGATGCTCAGCACAAAGAGGGAGAGCTGAGGAGCACTGTCCTGTGGGGAGCTGGGGCCTGACAGACACACCTCAGTGCTCAGGGAGGCTTTTCATCAGCAGGAGAAATAACTTGGCCTCTGGCCTGCAGCCATTCAGCTCTGGGAGCAGGAGTGCTCCTCAAACAGAGGGGTTTGCAATGAGAAAGGCCAAGTGCTGCCAAGTTCATCTTGTAGTCAAGGTTCTGGAGGGGAAAAAATCCATCCAGGGGGACCTTGAGAGGTTTGGGTGAACCCCAGGAGGTTCTACGAGGCCAAATCAAGGTCCTGCACATGGGTCAGGGCACAGGCTGGGGGTGAAGGGCTCAGGAGAAGGAGCTGGGGGTGAGGAGCTGGAGCTGAGCTGGCCCCAGCAGCCAATGTCCTCCTGGGCTGCTCCCCAGCAGCGTGGGCAGCAGGGCAGGGGGGGGCTCAAACTGGGAGAGGGGAGATTTTGATTAGATATTAGGGTGAAATTCTTCACTCTGAGGGTGGGGAGACCCTGGCACAGGGAAGCTGTGGATGCTCCATCCCTGGAGGTGTTCAAGGCCAGGTTGGATGGGGCTTGGAGCAACCTGGTCTAGTGGGAGGTGTCCCTGCCATGGCAGGGGGGTTGGAACCAGGTGATCTTTAAGTTCCCTTCCAACCCAACCCATTCTATGATTCTGTGTGCCCTGAGTTTGTTTTTATTGGGTTCTCCAAAGGAGATCTTAAGACCTTAAAAATCCTGTGACTCTCTATTTTCCAGATAAGGCCCCTGATAAGTCATCCTTAAACCAGATAAGGATCAGGCTCTTTAAGAGACACATTTTCTTCTAAGAATAGCAACTGCCCTTAAAACCTGCTGCTGGATTTTAACCCTTTGCACCCTCTTCTCTCCCCAGATGCTGATTCTGCTGCTCCAGACACAGATGCTGATGTCACAGCTGGGACCAATGGGCAAGGAAGCCCTGATGGGACCCCCAGCCCAGTGCTCTTCTTTAACAACACAGGGGCTGGGGACTCCACCAGGTCCACCCTGCAGAGGTGACTGATGACAACACCCCCTTTTCTTCCTCTCTTAGCAGGTTTTATCTGGATGGTTATTTTAAATTAGAATCATAGAACTGTCAGGGTGGGGAGGGTCCTTAAAGATCATCCAGTTCCATCCCCCCTGCCATGGGCAGGGACACCTCCCACTAGATCAGTTGCTCACAGCCCCATCCTTCAAAATGTCCAGGGATGGGGCTTCCAGCACCTCTCTGGGCAACCTGTGCCAGTGTCTCCCCTCCCTCCTGGGGGAGAACTTCTTCCTAAGGTCTCATCTGAATCTCCCCACCTCTAGTTTGGATCCATGAGCTGCTAAGCAGCTTATTTCTCATTAGAGCCTGATGTTGCAGGTCTGGGGATGTGAGGGATGGGGTTGTCAGGTTTCCCTGTCTGCCTGTGGCTGTAACCCAACACTGTTCCCTCCTGGGGGTTGTCTGAGAAGGAAATCCCTTTGTGGGATTCAATCCAGGTCCCTGGGTTGAAGAATTCATCTTATAATGGCCTCAAGTTACACCAGGGGAGGTTTAGATTGGATATTAGGAAGAAGCTCTTTCCTGAGAGAGTGGTCAGGCACTGGCCCAGGCTGCCCAGGGAGGTGGTGGAGTCACCAATCCTGGTGGGGTTCAAAAAACAAGCAGATGTGGCACTTCAGGACATGGTTTAGTGGTCATGGTGGTGTTGGGTTGATGGTTGGACTTGATGATCCTAGAGGTCTTTTCCAACCTGAATGATTCTGTGATAAACTGCTCTGGTAACTCAATAAATTACCTTCTTGAGGATCTGAACAGGTTGTTCTGTGATTGAGGGTCCAATTTCCAAGGAAAGACCCCAGGAAGACACCATAAGAAGAAGTTTTGTCTCAGCCCTTCCCTTACAACTGTTACCAGAAGAGTTGAGATGGGCCTGACAGGCTCAGTGATCATGTATCAAGCATCAGTTTAGTGACCACCAAGAATATTTGGAGGCTTCTCTCAACGTCTTCAATCTAGTGATAAAACAGGGATCCTGTGCAGAGTGCTGCACGTTATAGGCTAGAACAGTTTTGGTTGGAAGAGACCTTGAAGATCATGGAGTCCAACTGTTCCCCCAGCACTTCCAGGGCACCACTAACCCCTGTCCCTCAGCACCACATCTCCACACCTTGGAAACCCCTCCAGGGATGGGGACTCCATTCTGGGCAGCCTTGCCAAGAAGACATTTCTCCTCATCTCCAACCCCAACCTCCCCTGGGGCAACTTGAGGCTGGTTCCTCTTGTGCTGTCCCTTGTTCCTTGGGAGAAGAGCCCGACCCCCCCTGGCTCCAACCTCCTTGCAGGGACTTGTGCAGAGCCACAAGGTCTCCCCTGAGCCTCCTTTGCTCCAGCCTCAACCCCCCCAGCTCCCTCAGCTGCTCTAGACCCTTCCCCACCTTCACTGAGCTCTCAACATTGGCATCTTCTTAGAACCATTCCCCCTCCCTCCAAGGCCACTCAGGACATCAAGCCCCTGGCTGGAAGTGTTCAGGGTAGGATCTTGCACCCCAACCTTCTCCTCTTTCCTCTTGCAGTGTGATCAGTGGTGTTGGTGAACTGGACATAGAGAAGGACACCCCAAAACCAGTGGACACCCAGCCCCAGCCTAAAGACCTGCCCTATCCTGACTGCCCCTTCCTGCTCTTGGACGTACGGGACCGAGATGCCTACGACCAGTGTCACATTGTTGGAGGTGAGGAGGCCACAATCCCCCACCAGCCTCACCTCAGAGACCATAAATTCATCTCTTTATGCCATATTCTGGCTGGCATCATTATTCCCCCCCCAAAACGTGCCACCCCTTGGGGGCAGAACCCTCTCAGCACTCCCCACCAGCCTTTCCTGGAGACTAAGCTGGTGTTGGGTGGGTTTTCAAGGCTGTTGAACTCTACCTTGGTCCTCTTCAGGGTTGTCTGGTGGTTGATGTTCAGCTGCTCCCTGAGTTTTCTCTCTTTTTCTCCCTTCTGCAGCTTATTCCTACCCTATTGCAACACTCTCCAGGACCATGAACCCCTACACAAATAATATTCTGGAATATGTATCCTTTACCCCCAAAATGTTGGAATTTAAAAAAAAATAGGATGTTGGGGTGGCTTCCAAAACCTACAAGAGCTGTTAGCAGTCACTGAGACCAGGACAAGGGGTAACCAACATTTCAAGGAGATCCTTTAGGCTGGCTGGGGTTACCTGCTGGGGTTCTGCCACCATCATAGAATGGTTTGGGTTGGAAGGGACCTCCAAAGGTCAACTGGTCCAACAATATGCTTGATTCTAGTTCCACGAGGCTGTAAAACCTCTTGATTCTGGTGGGACCTGCCTGAATTTGGGGGTTTTGGCTGCTGGAAGGTAGAACCATAGTTGGGCACCTGTCTTCTGCTGTTGCTGGAGTGCTGGGCTTCTTGAGGGAGGTGTTGATCACATCATGGAGTGATTTGGATTAAAGGGACCTTTCAAGGTCATCTGGTCCAGGGACATCTGCAACTAGAGATCCCAGGCTGCTGGAGATCAGCCCAGGAGGACATTGGCTGCTGGGGATACAACCTCAAATCCTTTGCCTTCCTCTTGGCAGGAATTGGCTCTTCTCTGGAGGACCAAAAGAGGATTATCAGCAAGGACTAGGCTGGTGGTTGCCCAGGTTGTTAACCTGAGGGTTGCAGGGGAGAGGGGAGGTTGTCAATGAAGGTGCTTCTTGCTCAAGTTCACAAATGTCTCCTTAGTTCTTCCACCTCCCAGAAAAATGCCCATGGAAAAATCATCATCTTGTATGACAACGATGAGAGGTTGGCCAGCCAGGCAGCAACCACCATGTGTGAGAGGGGCTTTGAGAACTTGTTCATGTTGTCTGGAGGTAGGTGGAGATAGGGAGGACTCCTGGAGACCTCAAGTTGGGTGGGTTGAGAGCAGGGAGCAAGGGTTGAGTGAGCTGGAGATGAGGAAGAGCTGGATGGTCACCTCTGGAGTGGTTTATTTGGTGAAATCACTGCTCCCATCCCAGCTGGAGCTCATGGATCATCTCTTTGTCTCCAGGCCTGAAGGTCCTTGCACAGAAGATCCCTGAAGGTCTCATCACAGGCTCACTCCCCATGTCCTGCCAGGTGGCAGCTCCCCCAGGGTCTGCCCGGAAAAGGACCTCTCTCAAAGTGCCACCTGCACGTGCTGAGAATAAATGGAGGTTTTCTGCAGATGACCTACAGAAGATCAAGTACTACCTGGAGGAGGAGAACATGTCTTCAGACACTGCCAGTAAGACCCCAGGACAAATTCTGTGGCCTCTTTCTGTGGCTCTTGAGCCTGTCCTGCAGCAGTTCTCTGCTTTGATGTCTCCCTCCCCATGGGTCTTCTTTCTAAACTCTGAGAAGATCCACCCAAACTTGGGCTGTGCTGATCCCAGGAGGCTTAAATCTGAATTATTGGTGGGATTCTGTGTTCTCAGTGAGAGCTGGTGGGACAGTGAAGGGCAGCAGATCATTTGTGTGTCATAGAAACGTTGGGGTTGGAAGAGACCTTGAAGATTGTTGAGTCCAACCATCTCCCCATCCCTGCCAGGGCACCACTAACCCCTGGCCCTCAGCACCACATCTCCACACCTTGGAAGCCCCTCCAGGGATGGGGACTTCACCACTGCCCTGCCCAGCCTGGCACAGCCCACAACAACCCTTGACACAAAGACATTTCTCCTCATCTCCAACCTCAACCTCCCCTGGGACAACTTGAGGCCATTTCTTGTGCTGTCCCTTGTTCCTTGGGAGAAGAGCCCGACCCCCCCTGGCTCCAACCTCCTTGCAGGGACTTGTGCAGAGCCACAAGGTCTCCCCTGAGCCTCCTTTGCTCCAGCCTCAACCCCCCCAGCTCCCTCAGCTGCTCCTCACCACACTCCTGCTCTACACCCTTCCCCACCTTCCTCGCCCTTCTCTGGCCACGCTCCAGCCCCTCCAGCTCCTTGTGGGAGGGAGGGGCATTGAAATTGTGACCTCCCCAGTGCTGAAGGTCCTTGTGCTCCATTTGCTCTCTTGGTTCCTCCCCAGGCCGCCTCAGCCGTGGCTCCTCAAGCCGTGACCCCAAGGTGACCACCCTGAGGAGCAGCTCCAGTGTCCCCAGCACCGCTCCCAACGTGGGATCCTTGACCTCCCGCTCGCTCAGCAGGAGCAGCCTCCAGCACAGGCCATGGAAATAAACAGCAATGTCTTCTGCTGGACAAGGAGACGTGGAGGTTCTGGGCCCCCCTGAGCAGCACGGCCCGTTTGTCATGTTAGGAACCCATGGAGAACATCAACCTTGGTCTGGGAGTGACAGCTCGGGTAAGGCTGGGGGAGCTGGAACAGTTGATGTTCCACAGCAGCAGGACCTGGGTCACCTTGGCAGGGCTGACTTGGAGCTGCACCATCAGGACACCCTGATTTTAATAGGGGAGGGAGGAAACTGGTAGTGAAGCCCATGACCAGTAGCAACCAGGTTCTACCAAGCTTGTAGTTCATCCCCTCTGCTGGAGAACCGTGGACAGGAGAAGACACGTGGAGATAAATGGGGCCAGAAATCATCTGTGGACAAAACCTGTGGAGAGTTTTGTAGCAGAGATGGACACTCAGCACCTTGCCAAGATGTTGGAGGATTCCAGAAGTTTCTTGGGGTTTGTTTTTGGGGTTGTTTTTTTTTTTTTAATTTAATTTAATGAAGAGAAGTATTTGTAATAAAGGTGGTTTTGGAGGTAACACCCAACGTGGGACTGTGACCTCAGGGGTTGGTTTGCTCCTGGGCAGCTCCTGGAATAGTTCTGAGGAGAAAATAACTGGATTTGTCTTGTCTTCTCCCTTCTGGTCTAGAAGGTTTGGCTTCTAAAGGTGGTTTTTTCCCTGGGGAGGGACTTTCTACAAGGGCTTGGAGTGATAGGACGAGGGGTGATGGGATCAAACTGGAAGAGGAGAGATTTAGATTGGAAATGAGGAGGAAATTCTTCACCCTGAGGGTGATGAGACCCTGGCACAGGTTGCCCAGAGAAGCTGTGGATGCTCCATCACTGAAGACCACCTTGGATGGGGCTTGGAGAATGTTTCTGGTCCCTGGAGCAGCAGGAGACCATGACAAGCATCAGTCTGCTGATGAGGCTGATTGAGAACCTCTTTCAGGTGACCACAAGTTGAGGTTGGGAGGCAGAACAACATCATTTTTGCTTCCTAAGATGTTTTGGTGATACTTGGAGTTCTCTGGTGGAACATCTGCTTTGGGGAGAGCTCTGCAGGTCCAGTGCCTGCTAGAGGTTGGACATTTATTCCCAGTTACATCCTCACCAGTGTCTTTTTGAGTAGCTTCTTCAAGGTTAGGGTCCTCAAGGGACATTTTCTTCTCACCAGGGTCCCTCAGCGGTGACCATGAACCTGGTAGATGTCCAGGGTGTGAAGGTTTCATAGAAAACGAGCATCAAAGCTTTGGTCAGATTGGTTCTTCTGCCCAACCAGTAGTGGCTGGTGACCTAGAGGTGGTCTGGATCTACCCAGAGTTGTGGACTGGAGGCATCATGGTGGGTTAATGAAAAGTAAATGCCACCAGATGGTTGAGTACTTCATTTCAGATGAGCTTTGAGATCTACTGGAGTGGTGCCTGCAGAAGCTGGGGGTCAGCAGGGGCTTGGCCTCTCCTCCACATGGGACTGCAGCAGGTAGGACAAGAGGAACCAGCCTCAAGTTGCCCCAGGGGAGGTTGAGGTTGGAGCTGAGGAGAAATGTCTTCTCCAAAAGGGTTGTTGTGGGCTGTGCCAGGCTGGGCAGGGCAGTGGTGGAGTCCCCATCCCTGGAGGGGTTTCCAAGGCGTGGAGATGTGGTGCTGAGGGAATGGTTGGACTCAACGACCTTCAAGATCTCTTCCAACCCCAACGTTTCTACGATTCTTTTGTGTCCCACTATTTTCCTGCCCTTTCCCTCCCCTCCTTATGCTGTTCTTGTTGGCCATGCCCCAGGTCAGTGCTGAGTCAACCTCCAGGAGACCTTCTCACCACAGCATGGAGACAACAAAAGACGCTTCTCATCCTTCTTGACATCAATTTATTGCATCCTTCTCCCACCTCACCCCTCACTCAACCACCCCCCCTGCTCAGTAGGGGTGCTCCAGGGTGTGCTGCATGATGACCTTCAGTGCCAGCCAGGTCTCCTCAGCAGTGGGGACAATCTGCTTGGCTGGCAGGAGGAACCCATAACGCCCCGTGTCCCTCAGCTCGAAGGTGAAGGAGTATTTGATGCCCTGGTTGTAGGTCCAGTCAACAGTTGACCCACTGGCTTTGTCTGTGTGAGGAGACAACGGATGGGTGAGGAACACTGGTCACTCTATGGGGGTGATGGTGGTGGTGGAACCACTCCTGCCCTCCCACAACTTACAGATGGTGGTGATGATGCTGCCATACTTGTAGTTGGTGCCATAGAGAGAGGACAGAGCTGCCACTGCCTTCTCAGAGAGCTCGTGCTGGGAAGACATGGAAGGGGAGAAAGATGAGCTGGAGAAAGGCAAAGCCTTCGAGATAGAGCCTGCAGGAGGTTCTTCATAGAAGCATCATGGTTGGAAAGGAGCTCTAGGATCATCAAGTCCAACCTTCATCCCAACATCTCCTAACCACTAGACCATGGCCTCAAGTGCTACATCTACTTGTTTGAACCCCTCCAGGCGTGGTGAGTCCACCACCTCCTTGGGTAGCCTGTTCATTCAAAGAGGACACCAAAGCTCAAGAGCCTTGACTTGGAGCAGCCCCCAAGGGTTCATGGAGCTTCTTCCTAGCTTGTGGTGCTGGATGGAGGTTGCTCCTCCTTGGAGAGGAGGACCAGGCTGCCCAGGGAGGTGGTGGAGTCACCACCCCTGGAGGGCTTCAACAAACAAGTAGATGTGGTGCTTCCAGACGTGGTTTAGGGGTCAGGGAGGTGTTGGACTTGATGATCCTAGAGGTCCTTTCCAACCTCAATGATTCTATGATGCCACCACCCTTCAACCCAGCCCTACCAGTTCCTTCTCATCAGGTGCTGGGGTGCTGGTGTAGCCGTAGGGGTAGAGCAGGAGCTGGGAGTAGCTGTGGATGGAGACAAAAGCCTTGATCTTCCCATGGCTCTTCACAAAGTCCACGATGGCCTTCACCTCGGGCTCCGAGTTGGCGTAGGGTCCATGGTATGTCTCTGAGCAGGGGTTTCCACTGGCTCCAGACCCTGGGGAGAAGTCAACACACAGTGTGGGTGGTTGGTGGCTCAGAAGGTCCCTTTCCAAGCTCCCAAGAGCTTGTCCCACCCCTCAGCTGCGTGGTGGCCACTGAGGAACGTTCTTGAGGGCTTCTCCTAGACGTTTGGAGGATGGCTTTCATTTGTGTCCCCACCATGCTTGTCACTAGGGGACACCAAAGCCTTGGTGGAGCCCAAACCCACGTGTCTACCATGGAGAGCAAGCCCCATCCCTTCCCCAGGGGACATCAGTGGGTGTTTCTGAGGCAGAAATGGCCTCAGAACCTCCACCTGAAGGGTGGAGACCCACCTGAAGGGTGGAACCTCCCCCCCCAAGGGTGAATGGAAGAGCTCTGACCTCCAAAATCTGCGTCCCAGTTGCGGTTGGGGTCCACACCAACACAGATGGAGCCCGAGTGCTTGGACCTGGTCTTGCGCCACATGCGGTTCTGGAAGGGCAGAAGCAGCTCAGCTGGTGGCCAGGGCTGGAGCTCCACCAGGGGCTTGGTGGTCCCCTTCCCAGCCCATGGAAACGTAGACAAGGAAGGTTTGACCCTTCATGGGCCTCAATGTTGCTCTTCAGCCCCACCCAACGTGGCTGGAGGAAGCAGGGACCAGAAGATTGGGGTGATACCTTGGTCTGGGTGAAGACGAAGCCATCGGGGTTGGTGACAATCTCCAGGAAGATGTCCATCTCGTTCAGGACAGCAGCCAGACCTTCATCATTCTCATGATCCAGGACAATCTACAGAAGACGGTGGGTTGAGGCTTCCCTGGTGCTGTCCCAACCACCCAGCAGCTGGGCTGGTGGCCCTTGGGGGGTGGAAGACACGTCCAGGAGGTTCTCCTACCTTCTTGGCAAACCAGACCCCACTGGCCTGTGTCACCCACTCCCTGGAGTGGATCCCAGTGTCAATCCAGATGGCCGGGCGGTTGGTCCCCCCTCTGCTGAACTGGAAGAGCAGATGGGTTGGGTTGGCTTTGTCCATGACCCTGCTCCCACCTCCAACCACCCCAGGAACCCCCCCCAGATCCTCACCTTGAGCACGTAGAGGGGCCGGTTCTCCGTTGAGCGCCCGATCTCCAGCTTGCTCACCAGGTTGGGGTTCTCAGACACCAGCAGGTCCATGAAGTTGTTGATCTGGTGGAGAAGGTTGGGTGGAGGTCACCTCCAGGCCCTTGCTGCACTTGGAGCTATTTTTTTTCCCCCCAAATCTTGCACCTCCTCACCTCATCCAGGGTGTGGTAGGAGGAGTAGTCAAAGGTGCTGGTGGACAGTGGAAGCCGGCGAGGGCTACGGAGCATCTCCATCTGCTCATGGTCCACCAGAGCCTGGGGGACACAGGGTGGGATGAGACCTCATCCCCCACCACGCTGAGACCCCAGAGGTCCCCTCCACCAACCGCTGACCTGCACGTCCTCGATCATGATGGAGTAGGAGACACCGTTGGCCTCCAGGTGAGCTTTGAGGGGCTGCAGGCTGGGGAAGGGCACGCGGACATCCACCGGCTGCCCCAGGCCATGGGGCTCCAGCCAGAAATCCAGCTGGAGGGGGACCAAGTGGGGTGGAAGGGTTGGAGACCACCTTGGGTTGTCCCTCTCTGCACCAGCTGCTGGTCCCACCATCCCACAGCCAGCCCTGCTCCAGCTCCAGCGTCCTTCTCCAGCCCCACCATCCCACTTCCAGCCCCATCATCTCACTTGCAGCCCCACAACATCCCACATTCAGCCCCCCCCAGCTCCATCATCCTTCTCCAGCTCCTCTCCAGCCTCATCATCCCTCTCCAGCCTCATCATCTC
>VYZX01028395.1:87455-126714 GCA_013401335.1 Brachypteracias leptosomus | reverse complement strand
TCTATGATTCTATGATTTTCTAAATCTTAAAGCTGAAGTTCACCATAATCTGGCTTACCCAAAACTGCAGGTTCTTGCTTTATGTCTGCTCCATATCTTGTATCAGGCTGGCTCTCAGCACACAACAGATTTTATTTTCTCTGCTTGTTCTCCTAGAACTGCCTGAATTCAAACTGACTGTTGAAACAGAGGGAGAGAGGGAAATGGAAAAAAGCAAGCGTCCAGCCCTCAGCTCTGGAGTTTCCCTACATCTTTTGGGTTGCAGTTACCTGGAAGGTTCCTCAGTAACATCCCATCCATTGTGTTTGTCACTTCTGGGGAAGCGAAAACACCCCAAAACTATCAGACTCATTTGCATTTGCTTCATACACTAGTTAAATGTCAATGAGCATAGCAAATCTATTCTTGCCACATGGAAGTTTTAAGTTCTTGAAGGTTTGTAATAGGCTTGCCAAACAAGAAAACACAAACTGGGACTGTATCTGAAGCCAGTTGCTCTTTTAATTTCTTTCAAGACACTTCTCAGAATACTCTGTCTAGATCCTTCTCACCCAAGAACACCCAGTGCACTGGAGTAGTAGTAAACCTGTGAGACATCACAGTTTGCAAGTAAAGTCTCCCACCTTCCTTCCCACATTCTCTTTGCCATAGGAGAAATTCCTTGTGTTTTGCCTTCCAAATAAATCTGAGTGTTAGTGGAAAACAAATAAAATAGTCTTACAGCTCTTCTGGAAACAGCCCCTCATTTTTTGATGCAGAAGCTCTAGGGTTCTTTCACAGGAAGGCATACCTAGAACCATTCAGTTGGGCATGGGGATGGAGGGATGGATGGAGAAGCAAGTATACTGATGTCTGGTTTGAGAAAAGATGTCAAACCAAATCAGTGCACACCATGTAGCTTTGCAGTGGCTTCACTACATCTGCAACATGATACATTCTAAACATCAACTCTGCAACATTTTTGATGGTTTGGCAATTTCTAACACATTGCAGTCAGTGCTTATGTATACAAATACAGCTTTTATAAACAACCACTCATTTAGGAAAAAAAGTGAAGCTAGATCTATTTTGTGTCTGTTCTACATTTTCTACCTATTTCTAACTTACTCTACTTTGACCTGGGTTTCCATTAGCACCAAGAAATGGATTGGTCTTTCAAAAGTGACATTTCTCCCCTCTCTTCTCATTGCTTTAAGATAGCTGTTACAAATATGAATCTGAAGCTAATAATCATATACATTTCTGGCTTACATACATGTGCTGCACATACAGCACCCCATGAACATGCTATTTTTAAAAGAATCTTCCTTTCCCTTCCCTAAAAAAACAACCTTTCTCAATCTAAAACAAGAATCCCAACCTTTCTTAATCTAAAACAAAGTCCATCTGATAATCCTGAAGTGTTCAATCCTGGCTGACAGCACATCCCAACACTCAACCACCTATATTTTAGGGTTTGTAGGACAAAAAAGGTGATTAAAAAAATAAATAAATAAATACTCTGAATCACATTTTCATAGACATGGGATTTGGATCTGAACTAGATTGCAAGATGCTTGCCTGTGGCAGAGGGAAAGTTGCTATTCCCAGTATCACACATGATCCAAAATTAGAAAGTAATCAAAATATCTCATTTCAACAAGATATCACAATATCTTTACAGTAGAAGATCAATAAATTAGATCTGATCTCATATATACGTTGACTACTATTTTAAATTTATGACAAATAGAAGAAAATCTCATTATGTCAATGATGTTAGAGACCAAGTCAGAAACAAAAATAGCTTAATGTCTTTAAAAGGCTCAAAAGACCTTGACCTTGTCTTGCACAAGGTCTGAAGTATCATCAGGTTGGCCAGATACCATCTGGACCATGTGGTCATTGTCAAGCATGTGCCAGGAGACCAAAGCCCACCACATGAGCAGGATCTAACATTTCACCCATAGTTGTGCTCACAAGTCTTAACTTTCTCCTGCCTGCTCTAGTTCTCACCTTCCCTCAGACCAGCCAAGTCCTGCTTGCCTCCCCTGCATCCTACATTATGATACCAACTTTGCAATTTTCTAGTCTTACAGCATTGTTTCTACCCATGCTCCTCCCTGGCCATTTACCAGGTGCAATTCCTTCAGCAGTCCAGTTTCTTCCCTACAAGTCCCATGCCTGTGGCTGATGTTTTCCTTACCCTGTCTCTAACCAGTTTGACATGAGCATCCACACACCAGTCAAAAATCCCTGTAGGCACCTAGAAAAACATTGCTACAGATGAAAGGTCATCAGTTATAGAAATCAGTTGAGTGCAGAGACCCACAGTTTATCCCTAAGAACCCTCAGACTTAGAAGTGTTGATACCTTCATGACAGCATGGGATATCTATTGTTAAGACAATTTAAAATTGATCTCTTCCTAAATATTCTGCACTTCAAAAGCAATAGCTTTGTTTTAAGACAACCTCTGATCACAGGGTTTTACACTGCACAAACTATCCAAGATCACTCTCAGCTATCGTGTCAGGCAGAGTGATGGACTTGGCACTGAGAAGGCGGCCTGCACTAACAACTGCAATATTAAAATCCTTCTGAGGAATAAAAACAAGAATACATGACCTAAACATCCAGTGTTCTGAGACAAGAAGTGCAGACTGCCCTGTAATCATGACAAAGTGAATGTCCGAGGATGGACCCAAGCCATTTGTGACCATAAACATCATCTTTAGGCTGGTGTAATTTGTGCCCTAAAGTACCCTGAAGTCATTTGTTTAGAGCACAACTAACATTCAGCATGTCCTAGGAGCCGTAAAAAATCTGCCAAAACTAGTGCAGTCCTGGATAGTTTCTAATTCCTGCCAAAACTATAAAGATCCTGAATAATCCTGAAGAGAATAGGAAAAATGCATACCATACCAAAAGCATTTATTTAAACCTGATACTCGCTGGGAAGTGTTGGGGTGGGAGGTGATAAATACTAAGAAGGGAGAGAATACTTAGGATATTTAAAATTTATACATTTAAAATATTTTCAAACCAAACCATATTTCAAACAAATATGCAGCTTTTTATAGAAGTACTGCTAAGAAGTAACAGGATCACATTTTTTTGTTTCAGCCAATGGAAGTGATCACATATAGCAGCAGTCACACAATTTCTTTTCACCCTTTAGCGACAGTTGCAGAAGAGTTTATTACTATTTCTTAGCTGTTCCAGTCTGTTCCATTGTTCTAATGGAATTTGCTATATGAAACTCCTTATAATGTGCAGACACATTTCCAGGTAATTCAAACTTGTTTGTACACTTAAAAACACACAACTTAAATCAGTGCTTTCCAAGGTTCTTCGGGTTTGGAGTTCTGCTGAAGAGCACTGTATATAATTTTAACTAACAAAAAATCCCAGCAAGGACTTTGAGTGACTAGTACAACTAGGTTGGCTGTTCTTACATTCGCAACAACTGTCATGAATAACAACAAAGGGGCTTTACAAAATAAACCACAAAACATTCAAATGATTTATTTACACAAGTATTAAAGGCTTTTTCAGATACTAATGTTTTCCATGCAGAAAGCTTAATACACTAATGCTAAACTGCCAAAATAATCTGCAGTGTGGAGAATTGGCACAAAAATAAGCAAATGGTGAAATTACAGGTGTCCAAGACAATTACTTCTCCTTCCACGGAGCAATATTTTGTTGCTTAAATGTCACAGTCCAGTTAAACATACCATGAAGTTGACAAAATGATCACACTTTAGACTCTTCCATTACAACACACTGGTTTTTTCAACCGTAGTAAAAGAAGGGTATAAAAGAAACAAAATGCACAAGCTTTATGGAATTTGCTGTTACTTAAGAGGAATATGTGTAAAAAGATACTTACAAGTAAAGATTACCTATAGTGAAAATGTAAAACAGGTTCTCTTTCTAAGCTTTTTACTCCCCAATGTCTAACCTTTGCAATAACCATATTTGGTACATTTTCCCTCACTCCCTACAAGAGAGAATATATTTGATATATGAGGTTAATGTTTGTACATTTGCTTTTCAAGCTACAGATCACTACTGAATATTATATTTTCTT
This sequence comes from Brachypteracias leptosomus, assembly GCA_013401335.1. Lineage (NCBI taxonomy): Eukaryota > Metazoa > Chordata > Aves > Coraciiformes > Brachypteraciidae > Brachypteracias > Brachypteracias leptosomus. The sequence continues at coordinate 122,640 of VYZX01028395.1, read as the reverse complement.
TTGTTCTGGTTTGATCAAGGGAATATTGTTTGACAACACCACATTCTTTAACTAGTTCTTTAGGAAGATGGACACATTAAAAGTAAGGGAAAGAGACTGCAGGAAAAGAGACATGCATTTCATTAGAATCATGATGATTGGAACAAATGCAATATAAAATGAAAAGTCCTTAATCTCTTCAGAGGCATGTTACTTTCTTGTACTACTGTAAAAAGCAATTCTAAACTGCTTATAACAATCCAGTATAATTCATTTGCAGAACAAAGAACACTTCATTTTGAAAGCAATTTAAATTTAGCCAAAAAAAAAAAAAGTGTTTGTTTCTATCCTGTAAAACCAGAGCTGTCACAGCAGAACTATACTAGTATCAAAACAAATACAGCACAACCATTAACATGAGGAGAAAGAGCCACATAGATAAGCAACAATATTAAAGCTGCCAACCAGGGACAAGACAGCCAACTTTTAAAGGGCAGTTACAGAGAACACTAAGCTAGGAATTATGATTCCTGGTGAAAAGTTGTTTCTTTAGCTGTGTCAGACTTCCTGATGGGCACACGAATGTTAAAGCATGAAAATACTAGCGTGCCAGCAATAGTGGCATTCCAATTACTAAATCAGTCACAATTCATAATAACTTTCAAAAATTGGGAGCTGGGTTATTGCCCAGATGAGACAGACTGAGAAAAATATTTGGAAGAGTGACTGCAAGCAGGACAAAATTCCACTGTCCTCTCCCACACGAGCCCAAAAGACTGATATCCGGGGAGAGCTGCTGGTAGTGATGGAAAGGGGCAGGAGGAATGTTAACAATCTTCCCCTTTTGACGCACATCAAGACTGAGATCACAAAGCAGCTTTGCAGGGATGGACTCTGTGAAAAGAAAGACAGGCCACACACAGGAAAGTATGCTGAACTGACACAGACTGATGCACGTGCATTCTTCCTCTTTTTTTTTTTTTTTGGACTTATGACTCAGAACAGTAGACTATATAACATTTTTATATTGAAACTATTGCTGGTTTTCATGAGACTTTATAAACCAGTTTCATTTAGGACTTACTGACTCTCTTCTTGCTAGTCCCAGACTCTTCCAACCACTAAACCAAATGCAGGTAAGCATAGACATCAGTACTTTTCATTCCCTTGCAGAAAGATAGTTTCCAGGGAGTTTCTCTAGGATGCAAAATTAGCTCCTACATGAGGATCACTGAAAAAATATATTACTCTCATACATTGTTTCTAAATGTTTAGCTTGCTACCTCTGACACCTGAGTTTTGAACAACACAGTGCCTATTTATGAAACATGACTTCCCAGAAATCAGAGAAAAGCCTCAATGTATTTATATAACATCTTCTGTAGCACTGAAAACAGGTAGCAGAGCACCTGCCCTGCTCCCCTACCACTCCCTGCCACAGCATTGCAACAGTCCATCTCTCCCCAAGTGCAGCAACAAAAGACTTTTCAAAACTGTGCTGTAAGCCACATCACCAAAATGACTAAAGGCTGAAAAAAGGTTTAACCTGCACCAATATAAGGAAAAACAGTAACTTCAAGAATAAGAGTGCCTTACTGCACTAAAGTCATTTTACAAAGTGTTATCACTGGGAAGAAAGACAGTAAACAGGTTTTTTAGCAAAGGATTGTAAGGATTACCGGAGCACAGTAGATGTGATGCAAAGGTGTAAGGGAAAAAAAAAAACCTGACACAGAAAAGAAAGTTTTCTGCTGTGTCAAGATACGTTACGGTATTTGGAACTAAGATGTCAAAGATACAGGTTGAGTTCCCAACCAAGGATACAAGCACCAAGTGGAGGACCAAGCAAGCCCCAGGTTGAGCCCTGTGAGCTACATCTGATCCTGAATATAAAAGTTCTGAGTACCTGTACAAATCCATATTTCCTTCTTAAAAAACACACACGTTTAAAATACAGTTCTAATAACAGCAGAATGCAAAGAATATAAAACTAATTTACATCTGTTCTACTCAAGTTATCTGAAAATTGCCTCTATTAGGATTGCTTGAAAAACACTTTCCAAAATAGATGCTACATCACAGGAGTTTTAAAAACTCAAGTCTCTATGAAGACTCTCAGTAAGAAACAGGCTCTCATATGACAAGCATGCTATTATCTACTCTGTCATTGCAGAATGTTACTTTAGTTTCTCCTACTATAGGAGCCGTCATCGCAACCTGTTTAAAATAATAAAGATCAGCACAGAAGCTCAGCCAGCTCTTGCTTTAGCACTAGCACTGAAGGCAGACAGGAGGGTTTCAGACTGTGAATTCTCCCGACTACAGCTATGCAGAATTCCTTTCATTAGAAAATGTTATGAGCTAAGTCATTATCAGATAGAATCAATAACACCTACTGATAAAGTCATGATATTATATGGAAACTTTGAACAATTTCTTCTTTGAAGGGCATCACCCTTGGAGAATTTCAAAAGGAGATTGAAGGAAATATGGTACCTTTTTTTCCTTCAACAAGTCGGTAGGAACTGAAGTTTTAAAAGGATCTAAGAAAAGAAATTACAACGTAATTAAGTAGCTAATACTAAACTCATTTTTGTGAGCTGTCATGGGGAGCGTAGAAAGAAGATCAACCACTACTCCAAAACTAAACAGCATAGTTTTTGTCAAGACACTACTAAAACTGGGCAAGATTGTAAGAGCACACAATCATCACGAACAACAAAGCAACAACTGACACAAGCAAAGTAAGGTTCCTCAGAATTTCACCATCACACTAGTCAATATCTTAATAAAGCAATTTTCTTTGCTGTCCTCTTCACCCTCCTCACCCATTACCTGCAACCTGTAACATACCCTCTCTATGCAATCATACTGCATCCCAATGGCAAGGACTGGAGAAACACGCAGTGCAAGCAACTATTATTTCCTGTGTATTGTATGGGAATGCTAATGTAATTCAACAGTTGAGAGTAAGAGCTGCTAGCACCAATCATCAGGCAGTACATGCAAGTTATCAGAAGACTAGCAAAGTTTTGGCATTTCTTAACTACTGAAGATGAGAGTAACAGTTTGGAGTTCCTTCTCCCTCTACCACCTAAATTTAAAAAAGAAAAAAAAGAGAAAGCAATATTTTATTTCCAGGTTTTGCTTAATTTCTTAAAATTTTTCAGGGAAGAAAGGAATGGAATCCAAATTAGTTTTATCACATGAAAGAAAAAATATATTTAAAACTATTTTAAAGGATTTATTTTGGAAATTTTAAAAACTTCAAAACTCTTCCTCCTTGGACATGTCAGCACAATAAATAGGTATTTAAGATTATGCTTTCAGAATTCAAGCATAAAACCCACAAGAAATGGTTTATATAACCCTCATGCCCCAGGTTCTATGCCACTGCTTTTCTGGAAAAAGCAGAAAAGCACCATGAGCTGTTTAAAATATAAAAGAGTCTTCTTTGGGCCAAACCATTGTCAAACTCCCTCAAGGAGCTAATGAAACCTTGCCTGATTAAAGATTGCAAAACCATGCATTAATTCTGAGTAAAGCAACATGCCAGGTCTTATTTTGTCATTCTGAGAGCCGTGCCAACAGGAGTACAAGTATCATTGTTAACAGCTTATCACAAAACATAACGTATATGGGAAATATTCACACTTCAGATAACAGAGTGGCAAAAATAACTTTTGATGGTTAATCAACCACTTAATTAGTACATCAACAGTTTTCACATTGTGTCAAGAGCACTGAATTTTGAGAAACAGCGTATGTAAGAACAGAACTCCAAGAACTTTGGGGGGAGGAAAAAAAGCAGAGTTAAACTGATAAAGATGTAGGATAAAACCAGAATAGACAGCAGCAGCAGGAGGAGCTTGTGTCTATTGAACATTTTTCTAGAATTAAGACTCAGGTAGTCTGATCTGTAAACTACACAAACAGCAAGTGGGGGGGAGGGAGGAGGATGTTGGGTTTTTTAACTGCAGAACTACCACTTTCCCCAAAGTTTCCAATGAGCGAAGAAAATCTAGGTTTACTCTTGTTTTTGAGAGGAGCTATGATTGGACTTGTGATTTTACAGATCACACTTGAAAGATTATTCTGTGAAATAAGTTTTCTACTCTGATTATTTTTATGTAAGAATAACATGGTTTGCATATTTGAACAGAATCTAGACTTTTTCTTTCCCTGCACAACAGTATGACCACTGTATCCGTTCTTTTCTCACCAATTCTCCAGTTATAATTTAAGTGGCAAAAAAGTGTAGAAGTTTCTCATTTTTAAAATTCAAAGTCAGATTTTCTGAAGCCATAGACAATCCCCAAATTTTCAGTACTATAAACTGACTGGCTATCAACACTACAGAACAAAACACCACACTGCCAGTGATCTACAGTATAATTAACTTACTTTTAGGTGTCGACTTTTAGTAGTACTCAGTGTTGAGGCTCTGAACTGTCATAGGAAAAGAAAACTAAAAAAAAGTGCATTCTGGTTTTCTTGGTGCTTTTTAAACATACGAACTTCTGAACAAAACATTTTAGAATACCTTGAAATGAAATAAAGAGCAAACAGAGCCATCCTAATAATTAACAGCAAAGTAGTACAGTAATATAAAAATATCTTCAGTAGCAAGTTATTTTCTTATGCCATTAGAGCAATTTTGACTCCCTCTGAAAAGCTTAGAAATTATCTTAGGAAAACCTGAAAATATATTTTTTAAAGGAAGATATCCACATATAATTAATTATTTACATGAATTTGTAAGTTACTTTATTATAACAGATAAGATAAATCTCCTTATCTTAGAAAACACATATGGTAAATGAATTAGTGTCCAGAAAATTTGAGAGAAGTGATACTTTTTTCAGTAAAAAAAAAATCCCCAAACTTATCCTCTAGCAAGTATCAACAAAGCAATGGCACACGACAGCACAGTATAATTTTGTAACTGAATAAAGCAATGACCATTAGCAAATTCCCACAGAAAGCATCTAGGACATCACAGTGAGATTGATGATGGCAGAAATGATTCTTGCAAGGAAATTGCTAAAAACACTGACTGTCCCAAAGCATATCCCCATTATCACCATTGGGCATTAACAATATCTCAAGATCTGAGCACCTTACACACACACCAGCCTTTAGGGAGAAAAAAAGTCACAACTCACCACACAAAAAGACTTCCTAAAAGTTTACAGCCTGACCTAACAGCCTTCTCAAAACCATGGAGAATCTGCTGCCCTTGATGGTCTGAAAGATCAGAGTCCAGAAGACAAAGCTGGGTCTCCCTAACAGTCCTGAGGCTACTCCAAGCCCAAGTTGTAACATAAGACAGTTTGGAGACTGGGAACACTCACCTTAAGGACTCAGTGCTTCAACACTTTCAACATAGCTTAGGTTACAAACCCCTCAGAATGAGTTTGGAAGCTGCCCACTTTGTGAACACACAAGAGGTCACATTTTCTCCATTTATCCCTGAGCCATCTGTTGAAAGAGAGGAAGCAGAAAAGCCTAGAGCACAGACACTACAGTAACAAGGTGCTGTCTTCACGTCCTATGAGCTATCCTTCAAACACAGGTCTCAGAAAACGAAGAAGTGACAGGTAGGAGGAACAGCAGCTTGCTGAGCCAGAACTTAGAGGACCTGCCTGCCAGAGCAGTGCTTTTCTTCCAGTTGATCAGCCCTCTTGGGGTATTGATTTACATTCCATTTTAAAGCATGAACACTGGGCAGATTTGAGGGAGAAATCACAGCACTCTACAACAAAAGAGATAACTGGATAGAGATGATGAGATATTAAGTGTTTCAAGTAGTACCAAAAGTGGTGTTAAAAGCAGTGAAGCTTAATGATTCAAAAGATACCAACTTAACGAAAAAAACCCAACAAAACCAAAGGATAAAGCTTATTCACACTTGATTAATTATAGCTTTAATCTTAGACTTTTCAGCTTTAGTTTCAGGAGTTCTGGGCATACAGCCCTCCCAAAAAAATCAAGAAAAAATAATTTGCATTTATCATACTTTCCCAATCCCTTAAAACTTACTTCTATTGGGAGAAGTGTCATTTTGCTGGTCAGACATTGTGCAACAGGCCAAAATATGCTCTTTTTCTGCCTTGAGAACACAAGTCTTCGCAGTTAAAACTGATTATGTCATTTGTGTTGAGCTGGAAGAATGTTGGACTTGTCTGCTCACTCATAACACAAGGCAGCATTTATTAGAGCAATAAACAAAAAGCAATCACATTGAATACTTAAGGGGAACACAATATGGTAGCAAAGCTCCTTCAGGGAACCCTGTGGCCTGGGTCTAACCCCTGTGGCGGAGGAGGGACCCGGGAGAAAAACACCATCTGTGGCCGCCCATGCCACATTGCCATGAAGACTTTCACGGCACCTTCTCTTTACCTGCCCCGCTGCCGGCCAAAGCAACGCTGAAGCTGGCTTTCTGCAGACACCTCTTAGCTGCACCTCGAGGGCCAGGGTGCAGACCAGCCACCACCTGGCCCAGCAGCGACCCACAGGCCTGAGTCGGCGGCGGGATGCCAAGTGAGGCTGGAGAAGACTCCAGCCCTCACCCGGGAAGGTTTTCATGCTCCACCCCACAAGCACATCACTGTTCCGTGACTGAGGCGTGGAAAACAAGAAAAGCACATGCAACACACTGACTCGTTACCAGCGCGTCGAAGCACCTTGTTCCTAAGAGCGCAACTATTCACGCGTGGCCACGCCACTCTCTTAGAAGCCTTTTTTCCCATCTTTTACCCCAGGAGCAGCGCGACTCTCCCGGCCAAGTACTGCGGCCTCCAGCCCGGAGCCGGGCAGTTGGGGAGGCCGGGCAGCAGGGAAGGCCGGCCAGGGGCCCGTCCGTGACCGCTACCAGCCCTCAGCGCCAGCCGCTCCGCCCCGCTCCCCTCCCGGCAGGCTGCCCCGGGGCAGCCGCTGACAGGCGGCGACCGTTAACGGTCACACGGAACGTACGCCCCGCCACTGCAACCGCCGCCCGCAGCCGCCGTCGGTGCCGCCACTCGCAGCCGGGCGGGCACTGGCCCCGCTCTGCCCGGAGGCGACCGAGAAGAAGAGGAGAGAGGGAAAAAGGCGAAAAGCAGAAGGAGTCGTCGGTACCGGAGCCCCTACCCGCACCCCGCCCGACGGGGCAGCGGTGCGGGACTGGGGACTGCGCGCTCACCTGGTCTCTGCCGCCCCGTCCCGCAGGACGGGAGGAGGAGGAGGCCATGTTGCAGCGCTCCCAGGCACCTCTCCTCAGCTCGCCCAGCGCAGGGGCAGAGCCGTCCCGGGTTTGCCCCCACCGGCGGGCGGGCCTGCCCCTCTCCGCCGCTGCCCCCTCAGGTGGAGCAGTGCCCCACCGGTGCCTCTCCTCCCACGGCAGACGAGGGAGGGGCGGGCACGTTGGGCTCCCGGGGGCCGCTGCCGCACCGTCCCGCCCCGTCGCTGGGCAGCGGGGCGCGGCCTGGCGACAGCGGCCCCCGATGGCGGGGACAGCCGGGGGGCTGCCCATCCTCATCAGCGCCGCAACCCGGTGCTTTGCGGCGGGCGGAGCGCCCCGAGGTCTGCCTTGCGGAAAGACCGGGAGGGCAGCTGCTACCGAATGTCTCCGAAGGGCCAGGAGCACCTGCACCCCACCGGAGCCCCCATCTGCGCCGCGGCTTACCAGGAAACGGCGGCCTCCGGCTGCCCGCGCCAGCCCCGAGTGCAGGTCGGAGGGTTGCTGCTCCTCTCTGCTGCAGGTTGCTCTGAGGCCGGCTGACTGGGGAGCCCAGCTAATGTTTGTTAAACAAAATTTAAAAGCCAAACAAATCCTTTAGCTTGGCGCTAATACATTCCTTACCACAGTTAAAGGGTTGCCGTTGGTTTTCCATAACGAGTACTACAGGTGTAGTATATTTACTAGAATGCAAATTCAATGTCGCTTACATGTGAAAAGCACAGAACACCTCACAGACAAGCTGGGGTGAGTGGTCCGGGGGTGTCCCTCACTAGTGGAAGCTGACACAAATCTCACACATGAGCTGCTGTGTTGGTCAGACCAGTAGTTCTGTCAGTACATAATATTTAAAAATATTTTAATTGATCTTATTAAAGTGTGCTTTAACACAGGTCTTGAAATTGTGAAAGTATTGTAAATGAAATTAAGACTGTTTTGGTTTTGACTTTATTCCATCACTGTACTTTTCTTCCCCTCTTAAAAGCCTATTCTGGTGCACCAACCTATTTCCCTGTTTTCATTAGAACTTGGTTTACCAATTAGCTGTGGTTAAACACAACAAATGCTATTAAGCACTAATTTACCTAGAAATATTGTTGATAACAGCTTAATCTCGTTCCTTTTTGCTACCACCGGCCTTAGTGCTGTAGGTGCAATTTACAAAGTGGATCCCCATCTCTGTAAGCTGACCATAGGTGTTTATACATCTTTGTGATACTGTGTAACTAATTGCTTGTCACTCTCTAAAGTGTATTCTTTTGTATGTAGAGCCAAATAAAAATATTTAACCAAAGACCTTGTCTGTGTCTCCTTTGGAGCAGTTAATTCCTCAAAATGTCTTTATCCCTCCTATTTTGGATGTGACTCATTTCTTCAGCCCACTCAGGGAACCAGGAACTAGAGGAGACAGCGAAAAAAAGGATCATAACCTCCACGTTGGCTAAAAGAGAGCGTGAAGCCAGGGCTGGTCACATCACCGATAAGCGGTACCCTCGCTGGTGGTGGCAATTAGAAGCTCTGCGGTTGGGCCACGCACTATTTTTGTATGACTCACATACCACACAATCACCTCATACCTCCTTCCATCGCTCTTTGCAGAGGAAAATTATAAAGGCTTAAATGGAATTTGCAGATTGAAAAGAAAACACCACCTTGCTGGGTCTTGGGGGCAATCATTTTAGCCTGAAGCAAAAGTGTTTTGTAATTCTACTCTCACAATTGATAGGAAAAGGAAATTTTAAACAGATTCATACATAATGTGTACATGTAAACCCAGAGCCCATTTCCAGGGGCTGACATACCTCACTTGTCTCATCTACACTCTCACCTGGAAGAGCAAACTTTCTTCTTTGGCAGCCGGTGCGATACCCAGAGGGGAGGAAACATTGACTTCCCTTACTGCAGGAGAGGTCCCAAGTCAGGCTTCCCCAGCTGAGGTTTGGAATTTAAATGTGCTCTTGCAGTACACTAGTTCTGATGGAGCAGAGTAGCAGGTGGTTGTTGTAAGATGGAAAAGGATAAACAGATAAGGAGCATGGAGAAAATCTGAGGTAACTGGAAAAAAAAAAGAGTATTATTTGTTGAAACAACAAAGCTATGTCAGCAAACAGATTTTTAGCCAGTGTGATAGTCTCCACCTGAGGAAGGCTGGTGACAGACTTGCATTGCTACAGCTGTACTGACAGGGCCTTACATTGGGACAAAGTCTAAGGGATGGGGCTTGAGGTTGTCCTGTTTGGCTGCAGGTTATTGGGTCCTGCCATTTTTCCTCTTGGCTTGTAAGCTGTATGAAATGCAAAAACTAAGATCAGGAAGCAGACAGGTTGGGTTTACAGGGTTGGGAGAGAAAGCTTTGCCCAACTGGAGTTAATGGGAGTTTTGCCAATGACTTTGGTGGAGCCTGGATTTCTGCCCAGATAACACTAAACAAACAAAAGGTGGGGTTTTTTTCTGCTTTTGCTTATTTTTTTTTTACCCCTGGCTTGGTACATGTGCCCTGTTCAACTTTCTCATTTAATTACAATTATTAAAATAAAATGCAGCTTGGGTGTTCGCAAGTATTTCTCTAAAGGTTTGTATGTAGCCAGCTGTGTGTCTCACAATAAAAAAAGAGCTTCAGTGACAGTGAAGCATTCCCTACTGTGGGACATGAGTCCAGCAAAGCCAGAGTGAAGGAAGGTTTCAGACTTTACATCTAGAGACAACACACATTTCAGCCTCTGGAGACCAACCCCAGTGCACTTGATGGGGACTCTGCGCATCTCTGTGCTCCTTCCCACAAGCTCCCTGTGCACTGCATTCTCCTCTCACTCCTCTTCATGTGCTGCTGCAAAGTTCATGGTAAACCTTCCACTGATTTAAAATTCAGCCAAGGTTTCCTCCAGGAAGACACAATTCCATGAATAACCAGTGCACTGAAATTTCCTTCTATCTACAATTTCATTACTTGAAATGAAAGGACAGTTTATGGTATTTTCATTATTGTAATCACATCAGTGTTTGGGTTTTTCAGATACAGTGACTTAGTGTGTGTTACACACTATGCTACAAAAAATAATACTTAAAAATAATTTGAACCTAAATTCAAGTACTTTAAATGCATTTGAAATATTTATATTCATGCTCTCAGGAGACAGTGATAATTTAATTTTTTTTTCCTTAGCAGCTTCCATCCTTTTGCTGTATTTTCAAACAGTTCTCAGGAGCTTTTTGCTTTCTGGCATCCTGCCAAGATGATAATACAGGGTAAGAGCAGCAAAGGAGTTCATCATGTTTCTTGGTAGTGGGAACTGTCCTGCATAACAACAGTCAATTAACAGGTTAAAAGCATCACCTGAGCTATGCATTCAAGAGATTATCACCCCTCTAATATCCTCTTACTTTCCTAAATGCCACTCAATCTCTCCTACTGTACTTTTGCACTGTCATGCTAACAGTAATCTTTTGGTTTTAAATAAATGTTAAAATAAAACATCAGCGTTTGTGTTCCTCTGCTTCTGGGTACAGTGAACACAACCTATTTTAGATATCCTCATTGGTATTCACAAACCCATTGACCTTTTTTACTCACACCATTATGTAAAGGACAGAATACACTTTCTCTCTTCCATATAGTGATCTTATTGCTGAGGAGAATATGACTAATAGACAGAAGAAAATATTGACTCTTGCACCTGCCCTCTACTCAGCATAGAAGCAGTTATTCTGAGAATCACACTGGGTTCTTAGCCACTAATACAACAGTAATACTATAATCCAAGCTGGGCATTGTAGGTCTGATCCCATATGCTTTGCACAAGTTGCATTGCAGTTCAAGCAAGTGGAAGTTTTGATTGACATAGAGGTTTTAATATACAAGCCTTTTGCCCATTTATGTACATAAAATGATAATCAATATCATATTGTCAAAGTAGACCTACATTCCTTTGCTGTTTGCTTTTGAGTTTTCCCTCAGTTTTGCACTTAGGCCCATCACGTTTTGCAGTAAGGAGAAGCAGCAGTCCTCAGGATTCCCACATCTGTCCATCTCTGTCCACCTGTGACTCAGCAGGCTCACTGCTACTATTTCTGCAAGCAGAGCAGTAAATCCAAAAGTCAATACAAATGCAGTTGTATCACTTGTCTCAAGCAGTATCTTTAGGCTAATGCCATGTCTAAAGCAAGGATCAACCCAAGATAAGCACTATCCAGTCAGGAGATGTGACTTATATCCTAAGGGTACACAAACAACAGCAAGAGGAAGGAAAATGCCTGGTAAGCAGAGCTGTCAGAGTGATATTTGACAAATGAATACCATGACAGCTCTATACTTACATATACTCTGCCTTAGAAGCAAGCTAGCTAGAGCTTACTGTTACTCAGAGGGGGACAGAGAAAGTGAGCATGGAAAGTATGGGCATGGAGCACACAGCACTTCTGTCGGGGTATGTGGAGCTATGCAGAGCACAACTGTGCTGCAAAGTGACTGGGACCAGCTGAAATCAGCATAAGCTGCTTTTGGTCGATACACACCATCACGGCCACTGAGCCCTAAGCACACGCTTAAGGGTGAAGCAACCTCTTCTGTTCCTGAAGGAAACCACTGCACACAGTGACATTCTCCATTGCTGTAAGGAGTTGGTACACAGCTGCTAGTCCACCAAACACGGAGACCATGGCAAAATCATTTCCCTGAGCTGCTTACCTGCACAATTTGTGCAGTGAGGCAGAGTCACGAGAGCTAAAGTGAAGGCAGGGGTGGTTATGCTGGGCTTTGAGTGCAACAGCAATCAGGTGGATCTCAAAGCCATCCACCTCCCGGGGTTTTTCTGAAGATATTAGAAAAGGCTAAACTTGTCATCAGGCACCAGTTGAGGGGACCCAGCCGTGTACAGATCATGACATTGTATGCCACTGGCTCAAGGAGCAGTCCCCTCACACGTGAAACAGAAGTAAGGTTACCAGGCTCCTTTGACCAGTTTTCCTTCTAGTGTCTCCTGGTGTTCACCACTCAAAACTCAGAGGTAATGGGATATAGGGAAAAAGATGCATTCCCAAAGAATTTGAAAATTCATTGAGCACACTGAGGATGAACAGTTGGTGTCCAACAGAAATGGCTGTATGAGCACAACTAGGAAATATTTGTGTATATTTAAACTAAACCTTTCAAGAAAATTCAGATCAGTGTATTGAGTACTTTCAGGCACAGTATATTTTATACAGAAATACAATCTGCATATGTTTTAATGTAACTTCATGAATAGCACATTGTACTGTTAAAACATGCCCTCCTCTTCTCCCCCCAAAGTTAACTGAGTTTACCATACCTCTGGGGTTTCCCAGACGTGTTTCCTTTTTATCTGAAAGAAAAGGTGGACTTTGGCCACCTTCGTAAGGTCTCTGGGAAGGATCAGTCCAGCAGAGTCAGCAGCAGTAGCTCTGGTCCTATAGAAAGCAATCTCCCCCAAAACTGTTGAGCATGCAGAGCCTGACGGTGCTGCTCGTAGAGTCAGACCCAAGCACCATGTCACACACGCTTTGCCTGAGTTGTGTAGCTGGTCCCTGTGCATGACTGAGCCCGGGCTGTCCTGGCTGTGTTGGACTCGTTACACACACAGGGAAGAGCTTCTCTGTGGCTGTGCAGGGCAGAGTGCATCAACCTCTTTTCCTATAAATTGCACAAGATGTGAGGCCGTATTTCTCTGGGATTTCCCGGAGATAGGAAAGCCTTGTTCTAGGCAGGTAAATCTCCGGCAAGTGTTGGGAATACACAATTCAAGGTAAACAGAAATCTGCGAGCATGCACACCATAGGCTTTAAAAATTCCCCAGGAGGGAGGGGAAAGTGGAGGATTTTTCCCCTGAAACGTATGTTTGTTGGAGGGAGGAGCTGGACGAGCTGTCTCTTGCCTTTGCTGTGAGCTAGGGAAGAGAATAAACAGTCCTGCCTGCTGGAATCACCCTCCCAAAGAACTGCTTTTAGGGGAGAAGCCTGCCCTGCTTACATTTAGGAGAGGCAGCAATGCTCTCCTTCAAGGATGTTCTAAAACCAGTGTAATGAAGTAATTAAAAAAATATGCAGTTACTTCAGCAATGCGGAGCAGTGCTTGGATCTCGCTCCTGCAGGAACCTTAGGTTTCCACAGGAGCATGTTGGCCCAGGACTGTCAGCACTGATTGGAAATGGATGTCAGAGAGGGGCAGCAGCCTCACAGAATCCACAGTGAAACTATCCTACAGGAGAATGAGTTATAGAACTAGAAACATCTTTGCTTTGCAAATCTATTCAGCATTGCAGTTTCTAGGTAACACAATTTTGCAAGGTCTGGAATAGTATTTTCCCAGGCATTTTTTTGCTATAAGTGATTGCATTACTACCTCCCTGGATACTGATGGAGTGAGGCTGCAGCTGTCAAAGCACTCCACCAGCACAGTCCACAGGTGCTTCTCTAGTTACATCCCCAACTCTTCTTTCGGAAGCTGTGATACCATAGGGACTAAATGTTCTTAATCTGGGAGTAATTATATAGAACTTTAATTTGCCTACAGACCTATGTCCCAGTCTCTGAGGAATTAAGTTACCCAATGACCTTTTATTAATGTGTATACTTTACAACCAGCTTCAAAAGTCACAACAGTCCATCACAGATCAGCCAGAAATAATGAATTTATGCTTTGGCATCTAAATCTAAAAGACTTGCCTGATTAAAAGGAGCAGCTGCAGCCACAAGCCTAGATTGATCCAAATACGATTATATTCCCCATATGCTGTGAACAGCCTAATATGCTATTTGAGCTGCGACTAGTTCACCCATCAGCGCCGTCCCAGCGCAGTCCATTGCACGAGCACCCGCTTATCTCACTATTCAGGCAAAAAGATCTTAGATTATAGGGAATCACCCGCTCGCTCTACGAGTCCTGCCTCCCGCACCGGCCGCGAACCAAGCGAATGCACAAATCATCCTCGGTTTGCTACGCCCGGCCGCGCCCGTTTCTATTGCGGAGGCAGAGACCGCCTTTCGGCCTCACTTTGGCGCCGACAGGACGGCGTGCTCTGATTGGCCGCTTTGAATCCTCTCGGCGCGGCGCAATTGGCGGGGCGTGGCGGCGCGCGCCTAGTTCGAATGCACCGTGTCTGCCCCCGAGTAGACTTGGGGACGGCCTCTCGGCGGGGAGCGAGCTCGACGGCGGTTCTTCAGGTGAGCGGCGGCGGGGCGCAACGCGGGAGGGGGGCGGCCGCTTCAGCCTGGGCCGTGGAGCCGCTGTTTTGTAGACGTTGATGTGCGCGGTCGTGTAACGGCCGCGGAGGGCGGTTGTGCTTCTCCGCCTGTCGTGCCGAGTTGCTGGCCGAGCGCGGCGCGGGGCCGGCCGTTTCCCTTGCCTGGGCCCCGGGCAGCCCTCACTCCGGCGTCTGGGCGGCGGAGCTCCTCGGCGGGACAGCGTGCTCGGGCACGCCGCGGCCCCCGGCCCTGCCTGATCCAGACGAGTTCGCCCCCGAGACCGAGGAGGGAAGTGGGCAAGGCGCCAGCTCCCTAGGCGGGTGCTCGGGGCTTCGGCCTTCGCTGGGCCTCGTACCGGGGCCGATTTCGAGGTGAGGCGGCCCGTGGCAAAGGGGCGGGACCTGGCCCATGGCTGTATGGTCAGCCGGCTGAGAGCGCTTGCTTAGCGGCTGCCTTAGCGCGGAAACCTGCTTTGGAGCTGTAGTTACATCGTAACGCTTCCGAACCTGGCGCTGTGCTCAGTGGAGGAGGTCAGGGGCAGCGTGGAAGGTGCGAGGTGCCATCCCCACCAGGGGTTCACGCATCTGAGTACCTTGTCCTTGGTAACGTAGTCGAGCTTTGTAGTTCCGAAGA
This sequence comes from Brachypteracias leptosomus, assembly GCA_013401335.1. NCBI lineage: Eukaryota > Metazoa > Chordata > Aves > Coraciiformes > Brachypteraciidae > Brachypteracias > Brachypteracias leptosomus. The sequence goes on along the minus strand of VYZX01028395.1, from coordinate 107,609 downwards.
CTGCTGTGTACTTATCAAATGATATGGGGCTGGCGTTCCCTAATGTTGCTAACACCAAACTGTGGTTTTAGACAGTAAGGCTCCTGCAAGTGAGTAACTGTAAAACTGAGTAATGTATTTTTCCTGTTACTTGGAGGAGCTTTCTTCACAAAAGCACCTTTTGCCTTTGAGTTGATGCCCTCTCGTGCTATGGGATGTAGTTTTTCTAGTTGGAACCCTGAATAGAAACGTATGTTTTTGTTGAGGAGGATGGTAAGTGCTCCACGTTACATCCTGAATATGTAAGACAAGACTAGTTTCTAAAGACCTGGCAAAGTTTCAGTGACTTTGCTGTGTTCAGGATAGCAACTGTTCACCCTCATGTTTCTTTTTCCTGTTCATTTCAGGGAATTTATTTATTTTAACCGTAATAATGGATGATTACACAAAAATAGAGAAGATTGGGGAAGGTAAGTATGGAAAGCTGTGAACCTTGTAATGTTTGATTTACCAAGCATCATAGAATCTCTGTGCCTTTTGGCTACTGGAGGAACTACTGCGATTCAACTGGCAAAACAAGCCTGTGGTTTACTGCAGTAATTATCTCTATATGTAAAAGTCTTTAGGTTGCCTGTCTTTTGAAGATGATATGGTCTATTTGAAACAACTGATCAGTGTTGAGAATTATCTGCCTTCATATTGATGGCTAATGGTGTAATTTTCCTTCAGGATAGGGGAAGAAAATACCTTCTGAGGCCTGAAACCAGCTTTACCATTTAGGAAACTCCTCCATTCCTTTGTGTATGAACTTATTTACCAGTTGCTCCTGAAGTTGTACTGTAGGGTACGTTTATTTTGCCTAGAGCTGCTGGTAGGGAGCAGTGGATTGTTCTGCTCGGTTGATATCCTGTCACTATGCTTGTCAAGGAAAAGAGCAGATTGTAAACCTCTGTGGAGTAGTGTTTAACAATAAATTTACTATAAGGCTTAAATGCAGATGTTAGTCACAACACGCTTCCACTGGAAATTCTGGCTGTTTTAAATGTAGAAGTTGGTGTTTTATGATGCTTTACCTTTATGTAGACTTCAAAATTTGCAGTACGTTACTCTGAGAAGGCCATCTCAAAGGTAATCACAAGATGTATGGGCTTGGATCTTATAACAAGCTTTGTAACTTGTGTGTGAATCTTTCTTCTTGGAAGACACTAGTTTGAGCTTAATCTGAGGGATTAATGCTTCAAGAATGGTGAAAAGAGAATACTTAAGATGTCTTGGTTTGTTGAGGGTTTAAGTTCTGTGAATGCTGATCATTAAAGGAGATTATTGATTTGAGATTTACTACTGGTTCCAATTTTAGCTTCTGCTGGGACCCACAGCACTACCCTCTCTCCTGCACTGAGGATTGTGCTTAGAGGTATTTCTGTAGACCTGACCAATGGATGGATAGATCTCTTACTACCTTTTTTCAATGCTAAACCTTTAATACTTTGTTATGATCCATCAGTGGCAAAATCATAACCCCTTGGGGATTAAGAGGTATAGTGATCTTGCTTGTAAATTTATCCACCTGAAACTCAAATAGTAATCTGATTTTTACAACTACATCTGTCAAATAGTCAAGTCTTAGGCTACTAAGTGCCATGTCTGAACAGACAATATTGTTTATGGGTGGCATGCATTAAACAAAACTATTGCATGCTTAAATTGACAAAATTTAGTAGTTCATAATCAAGCCGAACACATAAAATACTTGATTGCAAGGACTTTTGCCTGTGTTAGCAGTTCTTACTTGTGATGACTTCTCTGTCCCTGAAGCTGGCATTTCCCATATGTGTTTCACTGTCTGTCTTTTTGTTCAGGTACCTATGGTGTTGTGTATAAAGGTCGGCACAAAATCACAGGCCAAGTGGTTGCAATGAAGAAAATACGTCTGGAAAGTGAGGAGGAAGGTGTTCCAAGTACTGCTATCCGAGAAATCTCTTTATTAAAAGAGCTGCATCATCCCAATATAGTCTGGTATGCATATACTGGTATTTAGCTAAACCCTTTGAAGGGCACTCGATACCTTCAGAGAAATTATTTTTCCATCATTCTAGTGAGACAAGAGCTACTCTGCCTAATATCTGCTTTGAAGCAAATAACTATACATCCCATGTTTGTGTCAGCTAATTAAGACTTACTCATGCTGCCTCTTCTCATACTAGGAATGTAATGGATTATTGTCAGTTTTTTGATTTATGTAAGTTATCTTCAGAGCGGTTATTGTCAGAATGGAGACTGCATACCTCATTAAAACTGTTTGAAGCTATTACTTTAGTCAGTCTCAGAATTTTATTTGTCACCTTAGACTAGACCATTTGACTTGAGTGTTCTTATGTGAGCCTCTGTCAGCAATCACTTCCTTGCTGTTTTGTAGCAGAGATTTACATGTTGTGTTACAATGCTGTCATAGCTGGAAAATCTGAGCTATGAGTGAAACTTTCATTAGTGACTAGTTGACATGTAGAATTGATTGGAGCTATTGTCATGCCCACAATATATTTACTTGCTCTTTGATGCACCAAAGTATTTTAATGTGCCTTAAAACTGTCCAAGCTCCAGCTGTGTACTGTATCTGTGTGCTTGGGTTTAGGAACCCTTACCTATTAAGGATCAAGGAGATACTTAAAAACCTGTGCAAATCTTGCTATGTTTACTAGATTCCTATTACCATATTCACTTAAACTGTCCTAGTAATTTTAAGACTCTGCTGTAATAAGCCAGCTTCAAACAGAAGCTAGGCACAAACACCCACAGCCATTTTTAAAGGCAGCATTTCTTTTCCTGAGACTTCCGTGTCCAATACTAGCCATGAAGGAACTTAAGTTTAAGAGGAAGCATATAGGTTTTTATCTCCATCTGACACTGTTTCAGATATACTGTCATCTGGAAAATCAAGTATAACTCAGTCTGTTAATATTTGAAGACTGAAAGATTTTTAAGACTTTCATAATAGGAACCTGGAAATGTCACTTTGTATCCCTGCTGAGAAAGGAAGTGTAACTGAGGCAATGCATTTTGCAATGGAGTTAATTGTACACTCAATTTTTAGTCTTCAGGATGTTCTTATGCAGGATTCAAGACTGTACCTTGTATTTGAATTCCTTTCCATGGATCTCAAGAAATACTTGGATACTATTCCATCTGGCCAATATTTAGATCGTTCACGTGTTAAGGTAATGAGAACAATTTCCTAATATAAGAGAAATTAATCTAAAGATGACCTACAAAGCTGTAAGCAGCTCTTATTGTCAATGTAATTAACTCCTTGAGGAGAAATTAAAGGTTAAAGAAGCAGCTGTGGATAATGAGTGTGAGTTTTGCTCCCAAATGCCACTTCAAATTCTTTTAATTACTGAAATTAAACTGCCTTAAACTAAACTTAAGTAAAGAATTAATGTGTGGCTTTATGATATTAGCTCAATATCTGCAATGCTTTAGCTCTCCTCATAGTAGCAGAAATGGAGATCCGATGTGTAAGGGAACAGCTTTGTTGCAGAACACTAACTTTTACTAAAGGTCACTCTTTTTTCTCTCCCACTTCATTCTTTTTAGAGTTACTTGTATCAAATCTTGCAAGGTATTGTCTTCTGCCATTCAAGAAGAGTTCTGCACAGAGACTTAAAACCTCAGAATCTCTTAATAGATGACAAGGGAGTAATTAAACTGGCAGATTTTGGATTGGCTCGAGCCTTTGGAATTCCAGTGCGCGTATACACTCATGAAGTGAGTTAAAACATCCTCTTGGTGATTTGGACAATGCTTACTAGCTTCCTGGAATAACTGAATATGAAGCAGTGAAAAAAAAATATCAGAGAGCCTTTGAAGCCATCAACTAACAGTATCAAAGTTCTATTTCAGTTTTATTGAGTGGCTTTCCATCTCCCTGACTGTGGTTTTACTCTAAGGTTTCAAAGCACTTAGGAATCCCACTATTACCTTGACAGTGAATCAGAGGGGCCAGAACTTGTTGCTCAGTGTCTTGTAAGGGTTTTTTTGCTTCACAAAGTACTCAAGTTTGAGGGTTTTGGTAGCTAGGTGCTGAAAGCTTCCCGCTCTTTAGGAAGTGGTGTGGGCAACTGCTTTGCTTGCAGTAGAAACTGCTGCAATGGAGTTTGTTACATTTGTCTATAAATGAAGTTTAAAACTAGTATTTTCATTAAAATTTCTAGCACTGTCTATTTTAACCAAAACACATGTGAATGCTCCTTAATAATGAATGAGCCATTGTGCTTGCAGTCAGAGGACCTGATTGTATAAACTTATAAAAAAAATTCTTGTTCAATAGGTAGTGACACTGTGGTACAGGTCTCCAGAGGTGTTGCTAGGATCTGCTCGTTACTCTACTCCTGTAGATATATGGAGCATAGGTACCATATTTGCTGAGCTGGCAACTAAAAAGCCACTTTTCCATGGGGACTCAGAGATTGATCAGCTCTTCAGAATCTTCAGGTATGTCAGACTGAACCTTTCCTTGCTACTTGTGCAGCATTGCACAAGAGTGCTGTGTGCTTTTAAAACCATAGTAGCACCTACAGAGTTCAGGCTAGATTGTTTAATATTTTGCTTATGCTTGCATAGAGCTTTGGGGACCCCCAACAATGAGGTATGGCCTGAAGTGGAATCCCTGCAAGACTATAAAAACACATTCCCAAAATGGAAACCTGGCAGCCTTGGAACACATGTGAAGAACTTAGATGAAGATGGACTGGATCTGCTGTCTGTAAGTAGTCTTAAACTGCTGATTAAGAAACTGAACAGGTTGTTTCAAATACTGTAGAATACATAAAGGTAGACTGATTGGCTAGAATGAAGAGGAGATCTTCAAGCTATCAGCAGTGGTATGGGCTGTCATTCTTGTAGAACTGGCACCATGTGTGACATTCACTTCTTTCCTAAATAATAGATAACTAGACTACTTCTCATTAAGCAATTAGGCCTCAGCTTTTTTTATCCTAATAAGCCAGAAACAACTTGAAACTGGGGATGAGGTTCTACAAACAGGTCTAAGTGAAGGTTCCTGCCCACAAGTTGTAGCTGTCATCTTCCTGTTGCTGGCACTAATTGTGATGTGGTTGTACAACTACTGATCCTGTTGGAAATGTTTTTCCTTTATGGTAGCATGTGGTTTAATCTTGGTGGGCTCATCTTGGTTAAGCTTTCATGGTGATCTTAACTGAATAAATAATGATGGAAACAGCTGAATTAGTAGATTAGCTATGAAACCAGGTGCTTAGTTTAAGTCAGTCTGTAGTACCTGTCTCAATTGCCTTTTTTGTTAAAGAATTTTGGCTGTGGTGGATTGGCTTTTCGTTGGTATATTTTGTCCGGTTCTGTGGCCATGCAGTTGAACTGCCACACTAGCTTTTATTTGACAAGTTCTTCATTACATTTTTCCATTTAGTGCACTTCCAGTTCATGTGCTGCCACGGCAACCTAATTTAGATTGCATCTTAGGTGTGATCTTAGATACACTGTAGGAATGAACCCTGGTGACTTCTAAAGCTGCATTTGTACAATGCAGTATTGCAAGGTGTGTAGGGTGGGTGCTCTGTGTCTTAAGCTGAAACTTCAGAACCATCTTGGTACAAGGGGAACCTCATATGGCAGTTGCCTGTGTAGCTGGCTCATTTTTAAGCAAAGTAGTTGATTACCTATCTTAGTATGGATATGGCAAAATGCTTTGAATGAAGGTGTTACCCAGGAAGCTCAGATGACCACAACATCTCACCATTTATTTTTTTTTTAGCCACAGCACAGACTGACAGCTTTAACAACATGTGTGAAACACAGCTGTGTTTTGGATAGCTCTCTGAACCTTGCCAGCAGTATTGTTTTACAGAGATAACTGGCTTAATCTGGGAATAATTCCTCTGTGTCCGCTGACAACATCCATATTACATCAGTTTGAAGTAGAATTGTTACTGACTATTTACAAACTAAAATCAGTAGAACAGGCAAGTGAATCTTGTTGACAGTCATGTAACTGGCCTGCTAAGTACTCATCTGAGTTTAGTTGTGGTTTCATTGTGTAAAAACAATGTTTGGGGCTGCTGCTAATAAATGCAAAAAAGCTAGTTCTTCAAAGGGTGTTAACACAATACTAATCTCAAAGCATATTAAATTCTGTAAAGTCTTGTATTAACATAATGATGTTGAAAGTTTAGCTTCCTATTAATGCCTGGTGGCAGTGGTATGGCTGAATTTTTAGGTATCTGGAATCCATTGGTTATCCTATGGCCTGAAGCAGTAATATAACTTTAAAAGCAAAAATACCCAAATATTTCATTGTAAAGTGCAAACTCAGATGTGTCAATGAAATTGTTCATTTCACGTTCTAAAGACTATTGCAGATGGAAGCAGTATGTAAAATAGCTATCTTTGAAAATGGGTTACGTATTTTTTGTGCCAAGACCAACTGCTTGAGTGAGGTTGTTAAGATTTTCATAAGCTAGATGACTTGTGGCCAGCATTTCAAAGCACTTACTGCCTTTCATCAAAAGCCTTGGTCTATCAGATGCTAAGTTCTAGAAACTGTTCCAGACTGCTCAGAGAAGAAATGGTTACTTTATTGGCTGAAGTGCTGTGGTCTCAATGTCATGGCATCCCTTTTCTCAGAGAAATGTGCCCCTTTTTGTCTGAGTAAATTTGAAGAGAACCTTTGATACCAGTATTAGCTATAAGGGCTATAGCTAATGGGAACCTGTCCGAAGGTAAAACTGGACATGAAAGGTTAAATCTAGAGGCAGCACTGCATTTGGCAGGAGTTCAGAGAATATAAATGCAAATTCAGTGGTTTAAATCAACTTGGAAGACTGCGTATAGGATGAAGTCTGAAGATAGTTAACTGTCAAGACTGGATACTGGCCAGAGTAAAAAAAAAACCAAACACTTTTTCTGGAAGACAGATTTGTTTTGGGGATGGGGAAGAAGCAGCTAGTAGTATCCTGATTACTTAAATTTGAAATGTACTTTCCTTTAGTATGGAGAAATAAAAGCAAAGACTGCAGAGACTTTCCTAGTTTTAGGCCTAGTAGAAAGCTGCTAGATGTCTCATTCCTTTCCTTTTTTGGCTATTTGTATATGATATAAACTGTAGATGCCTTTTTAAACTGCTAGCAAAACAAATCTCTTTCCTGTTCTACAAGTTCTGTGGGGGTATTTTAGTGGTCTGGCATCCCCTGTATTCACTCTCAACTTTATTATTGATGTCTTCAGCTGAAGTACTTATTGCAAAGAAATTGAAGTTTTCAAGTTCTGGGTTCTGCCTGCTTGTATACTACTTCCCTCTGGATTCTAAAACAGTTATCACTTTCTTATTTTAACTGTAAACCACTGCACTAAGCTGATGCAATTTGATGTCAGTTTCTTCAATGGCAGTTTAACAAAACAAGTGTACAACTGCTTGTCCTTGTAAGCACTTTGGGCTTTAACAGCCTAAAGCTTATTAATTTCCCGAAGCTGAGACTGATAATTATTGCCACTTGATGCCTGGTTCTGGATGTAGTTCAGTGCATATGGTACCTCCATACATGCATGGGCTTGGTTATTGAATGGGAGAATAAATGTTTCTTAACTTTCTGAAATGTTATGCGTTGCTACTGCCCTATTACTGACTTGTAGGTAGAAATAACCTCTCCTCTGAGAAATCATTTGACATAGAGGAGAAACTTGTCTTTACGGCTACTTTATTACTATGATTAAATGTCTACCTACTTAACTTGATTTTAGTTCCCATTTCATGAGGGAGTAACTGTGTTTTCTTTTTCTTCCAGAAAATGTTGATTTATGATCCTGCAAAAAGAATTTCTGGCAAAATGGCCTTGAACCATCCATATTTTGATGACTTGGACAAATCCACTCTTCCTGCTAATCTGATTAAGAAATAATAGACCTTTGGACTGAATTGGCCAAAGTGAAATAATTATTACTTTTAATACCAAGTCTACCTAACTTTTATATCTGTCTTTCTGCTTTGAAACTGTTTAGTCTGTTTGATTTCTTTTATCTAAATGTAAATATTAACCTATTAGTGCTGAGTTCAAATATAATGCAAATATTGCTGCCATTAGTGCAGTGAAGTTTCTATAAATAAAGCTTTAAATCCAGTGAAAGACTGAACTTATTTCCAGACTGTAGGTGCTCTACAAAAGGATTATTTTCTTTGGAATATACTGGTAAGTTATCACTTGTCTTAAACAAAAAAACAAAAAACCACAAACCAAAAACACCCAGCTAACCTAAACTACAGAATTGCTGTTCTTGAAATGATAGGAAGATCCAATAGGAAATTCCTCTGAAGTTTGAGTTGTTTTGGTATTAAGTTAAAATTTTACTTAAGCATGGCAATCAATGTGCCAAAGGACATGGGAATTGAGATATATTTTGAACTGAAGAACTGCAGCTTAGTACTTATGCCACACAGATGGCTGGTTTTGAAGATATTTGCAAATCAGCATTCAGAAAAATCCTGGCTCAGTATGCTTTTCTGTTATCTTGAAGGCACAAGAATTTATCTAGATGTTGGCATGTTAACCTGGGAATTGGCATAGTTCCAGCTCCTAGACCAGTCAAGGTATGATATCTTAAATTTTACATGGACTGTCTGTATACCAATGTATAACTGCTTAACAGGGCTCCTTCCAATTGCTGTTAAAAATACTGTTCTCTGATACTGATTAAAGGTAGAACCCTCTGGATTATGCTTGGATTTGAAAACTAATCTGTCTTCATATAGGAGTAGTGAAGCAAATGTTGACTTAACGTGACTGCTAGGAATTGTAGTCACACTGAGATACTACATGTCTGTAGACTCCCACGATTCAAGCAAGAGCTTTCTAAAGCTCCTTGGCATTTAACTTTACAGGTGAGAGTACTATAAAAAGTTCAAACAAAATTCAAAGTTATATACTAATGTATGTTATATTTCCAATAATGTATGTTATATTTCCAATTGCTACCTCTGTTCCTGGCTTTCAGATGCATCAATAGGGATGGGGTGCACATCTGTCTCAGGTTTTATTGAAGCTAAGCACTATGAGCCACCTTTACTTGCTGGTTAGGGGCCAAAGTTTGCAGCAGAGTGTGGAAGAGCAATGAAAGTATTTAGGTTTCTAAATCAAGTGTGTGAAAGGAACAAAGTGAACTCATCATAAACTGAGGTTTGTAAAAGCCCTGTCCTACAGCTGCTGAAGAGTGAGTTTGACACAAAAGCAGTAGAGATGATGACATCCTGTCCCTCAGCTGCTTATTGTGTATTGAGTAGCTGAAAGTATTTGTGTTATAGCTAGTTTTTGTTAACAAGTAGTATTTTTAGATGTAAATACTAATTGGGGTGTTAGCATTGCTCTCTGCAGAGTGGCTCTTAGTCTCTAGAAGTATCTGGATACTGTCAGCTTAATGGAGTGACTTAGCAGTGGTGAGCCAAGGAGAGGAGAAATTTTTAAATTGCTTATACAGAAAGTGATTTAATTGAAGGCAGAGGGGAAGAAGACTGCTATGGTTGATTCCTTTTCATTAACACATCTAATAATAGGATGCAATTTCAAGAGAAACTAGGGACATAATTTATCTGCTTCTGAATGTAGTAACATTACATGAGCTTTACAGGCCAGGGGGTAGTATTGCTGGTTCTAGGGTTACCTTGTATAAAACTAAGGGGAACCTGCTAGCAGAAGTTTAGCTGTTTAAGCAAGTACTGGGGACCTTAACATTTAGTCTGTCCCTTCATAGTAGACTGACTTAAGTTCCTGTGTGGAGAAGATTACTTCAGCTGGGCAAACCCAGATTTTTGCTTGCAATACTGGTGAAGTCCTATTTTTTTTTTGTCATGTAAGTACTGGTGTCTGTCTTGGTGTTATGTTATACAGTGAACACTTCAGCCTATCCTGACTGAAAGATTTCAGTACTGAAATTTCTTAAAGCTTTTTAAACAATTTACCCAGGTGCTGTTATGACTGGTGGTGTAACACAGCTGGTGTTGTAGCTCTGAACAAACGATTATAGTACTCCTAGCAAAAGGGACAGAGAAAGGAATGCAATGCTGTCTATCTGTCTCTGAGCTCAGAGAAGGTGAATATCATACCAGAAGACATGATTTGTTTTAATAGCTCTTTTCTGAAATAGTGCAACATTATCAATGATACAGTTACAATTTGTAACTGTCCTACTGCCAAGCCCTAGTATGCGGAAGGGTTGTAATGCTCAAGTTTTGTCTATCTGAAACTCATTTTATACTGGTGAAAACATGAGGTGCCTTGTACTTTAGGGATTTACCCCATTGTGAGTAATAATTAGCAGCCCTATTTATTAATAGTGTTTTGGCTGCATATTGTGAGAACTGAATTGCCATAGTACAATACTTCTTCAGTTGAGAACACTAGTGCTTGGCAGGGTTTCACTGGTTCCTATTTTTCATTAGGATGTTTAGACAACTGAATTGTACTAAACTAACAGTTGGATATGGGCCCACTAGGCAATAGCTGTTTTATATAGCTGCAGATGGAGAATGATTAGCTGAAAATAGAAAACATTTGTACCTTTTCTGATATGACTAAAACTTAATGTATTAAGTATGTGGGTTTTTTCCTCCCACTATGTGCAGTAGATTTAGTACCAAGTTACTCAGTAATTAAATGAGTAGGTGCCCATTTACTGTTATTACTAGTAAATAATGTAACTATGTTGAATTCATATCAGTCCATAAAGGTAACTTTAGTGAGCTTCTGTAAAAGCTCCACAAGTTTGCAGTAGCTTTCTTCTGAAAGTTGTAAGAACTGGAAGTAGAATTACTTACTTTATCTCTTGGTTGAGATCAAGTTCTGCAATGTTGCATCAGTATGACCTCTAGTGCTATAGCACTAGATATGTGCTGATGCAGAGGTAAGGGTCAGAGGTGGTCCTTCCTGGGCCAGTATACAATGCTTTTATGCTGCAGTATTCAATGAATCATCCTCTCTTTAAATTTGACCAGGTAGCACCAGGTTAGCTGATAAGCATGCTCTGCTGCAGACTTAACCAGATTGTAAAGGAAACTTTAATTGAAACAGTTCTAATGACTTACCTTTTTTTGTGGATATTTTCCTATCATTGTTTATGCACCTTTATGGCACCTGGAGATGTATCTGTTGATGCTGTTCCCTTTTCCTGAAATTGCTGCTATCAAACATGCAGAACTTCTCTCTTCATCCATTTTCCTTTTACCCTGATTATCATTTGACAGTCTCTAGCAATTTGATCATACCTCTGGTGTCTCTTTCTTGGTTATTTTCTTGTTTTAAATAATTCCTGTCATATATCAGCCACATCTAGAGTAATGTTTGCTTTTGAAAGTGTAAGTTTTTTTTCTCAGATGCTCTCATTCTTAAAACTGACAGGCTGTGTGTGCTGTTATAAAACATATTCTCTGCCCAGTGTTTACTGTGGAAGGAGATGTGAGAAGTTTCATGAAAGAGAAAAGATATTTCAGGTAAAGGTAAATCCAGGGAGATTAACACCTAGCACTTCCCATCCACAGGTTGGAATACTCTGCATTAGCATGTGCCATCTTACAGCAGCACTCGGGCTGAGGCAGAGAGGTCTAGTAATTTGTCTGGAGGAGAACAAGACTTTTACTCAAGTCCTGTAGTTCAACATAGTGTTTTGTTTACCCATGCTTATGAAGAGAGCCAGGAAGAGTTCTTGGGGGCATCTGAAGGAGGAACTGTTACTGATGAGAAAGAGGAGTCCTAAGCAGGTAGGAGGCTGCTCAGAGTACAGGATAATTGAAATGCAAGCACCAGAAATGCAAAAAGGGGTGATCTGAAGGCAATGAATAGCGTGAAAGATATTAGAAGTTTCCAAAGTACCTTTTCAATGGACAAAGTTTTCAGTTTGAGACGCTTGGTCTCTCCTTTCTGGTCTAATCCTGATGTCAGAACCTTTCTAAGGGCAATGTAGCAGAATCGATGTCTAATTTATAAAACGAGACCTCAGTGGGAGCTAGGAAGCGCCCATGGAGCTTTTTTTTTTTTTTAACCCTCTGGAAAGCAAAAGCTCCTCAGAACTGAGCTGGGAACCCCTTCCCCTCCTGAACTGTCCTGGCCTTTGCTCACCAGCCTTGTACTTTGCTTGTTCAGAAGGGTCTGTGTGCTGTCTTGGCATCTATGCTGTGGGGGGCTGACCTCTGCTCTACCAGGCCATATGGTAATATTTGATTTAGAGGAGAAGAAAAATACCCTTACCCACAACTTACATACCCAGCTCTGAAAGAGTAAGGCTAGGCATGATATCACATAACTTCTATCTATGCCCCTCACTAGATGGATTATAGTTGCACCTAGAGGGTTTGATAATATCAGCCTTAAGTGCTGTGGAAATGTTAAATGCCTGTCCTAACCCAAATTACAACTAGTAGTAATTTGTCAGTGCTAGGAAAGGACTATTCTCAATTTGAGCTGCTAAAGAAAAACTTCAACCCTTAATGCAACTGCAGCTACTGGAACTAGAAAAGTCTATTTACTGCAACTGGCAAAGCCGAGGCCACTGGAACACCATCCGATGGAACAGGAAATTTAGAACTTCACCTACTGCTTTACGCTGCATGCAGCATTAGTGCCAAAGGGAATAAGGTTAAGATAATATATGTGACAAAAAGGAGGCAGTTAATGATTTTAAAAAATCTTATTAAATGAAGGAAAATGTTGCATACCTCTGAACAATTAAAGTTGGAAAATGTCCCTTATGTATAAATTGGTTTCTGACAGAAGACTAAAGCTGCTGTTAACTAAATCAACAGAGTAGCTGAGGGATGTACCAGGCTTTTAGGGGCTGAAGACACACTGACTTGGGATGGTCCTGCAGCAGCTGGGCAATGTTTGATCTAGTTCCTATGGTACTTAAAGGGGATTGACTTTAGCTTTTCAGTGCTGTGTGAAGATCTATTTTCAGCATCTGTATAATCACTTTTCTCCAGGAGTGAGGGGATGTCAAGCTATTGTGACATTGCTAAAAAAGAATATGTAAACAACCTTCCCCTCTATTAACTACCTAAGGAACCTCCTGTTTATCCTGGAACATGAACTACAAAGTGCTCCTTTGCTGCTTAATCTGTTGAAGCATGGGGTAGGTGTAATATTTATATTGGCCCTGGGGGGTGGGAAATGTACCTGCTGGAGTCATGAAGATATCTGTTCAGCCAGATTGCAACTGTATTGCTATGCTTAACATTACTTTTAAGCAGCAAATAAAACTTCTGCAGCAAATGACTGAGAATTTACTAGCATTACTCTATCGGTATCTGGGATTACTTCTGAATAGCCAGTTTCGAACAGCAGTATTTCCTGCTTGGTGTCTACAGACTTGCATGAAGACATAACGCTACTACTGGCTCTAATCAATTTTATTTTGTGTCAGTGTTGTAAAGACTGAGTGAGAATAAGGAAACTGATACAGAGGCCATACTCCATTAAGCCTGACTATTCGTTCTCAGCCAAGCTCCTTGCCTTATTTTCTGACAAGCTGCATCAGTTTATGGGGTAACATAAAAATTTCCCATTGCTTTGACCACTAGCTGCTCTGGATTACATCTGCTGTGTCAATGACTAATTTCAGGTAATGACTTGGTTTTGTTCCCATAGTGTATTCCTGTGTGAAGTATTGTCTCCTCTCGCATAAATGTCAGCAGAGTACTGGGTGTTAACCTCTGTTGTTGGGCATATTTTATTTCTGCATGGTCTCCTGGCTATTTCAATATGTTCTCATTGTGTTTGAATCAATAGCAGTCTCTGTTCATGTCGCTGCTGATTAACTGACTGATCTCAAACATATATCCAGTATAGGTGGCTGGCCGGCTGCCTTTAATGGAAGAATTGGAAGTGGTAGCTGGTCTTTTCTAGTTGCTAAAATGACAGATATTATGCCTTTGGGGATAATTAGCGGCTTTACAGGATTAGTTATGTTCAGTTCTTTGAATTTAGTAAAAGCCTTTCTGCTGACCTCTGTAAGGTTTAGATTAGACTGTTGGAGGGTGTTAAGAAAATATTTTCCCAAACTATTTTAAGTAGTAACCTATTGAATTTAAGTTTTAAAAGGTCCTGCCTATAACTCAAAATAGCCAGTATGGGCAAGGCAACATGTTTGTGATTGAGAGCCAAAACCTGTGATCTTGGTAATTTCCAGCATGGATCCTTAGTCCTGGAGGAACGTATCAGAAAAGAGCTTAGGCTCTAAAATGCTCCCAATTGGTGACACGAGGGGATAAAAGGTCAGCCCTTTTCACCTTGTAGGCTCTCTTAATGGGTCATACTGTGAACAGCTTACTGCTGTGACCTAGCAGGTCTTCAGACACCTGTGGAGATCAGAAAGGATTTGACTAGTTGAAGGAAGGCAGGGAAAAGACTAAGTCTTAGTGTCCCTCTTCATGGGTCATCTTTGGTTGCTTCCCACACGATCTTGACCTTTTTTGTGTTATCTCAGAACAGTCACTCATCACTCAGTGTGAACAAGACTCTGAGCTTCTATGCTTCATTCCAGCCCCCTTGCTGTATAAACTGTGGACAGTAGTGTAAATATTTCACAGCTGTTTGAACTGTTTGCTCTGGACCCTCAATATTTAGTACTTTGTACTACAGATGTGCCTGACACCTGCCAATTTTTTCACCCCTCCAGTGCAGGCACAAATTCCTGAAATATCTTTTAACTCACAGGCTGAAAAAAAAGGAGGAGGGGTTCTTTTCTGTTAGATCTGTCTTGATCTTATTTTAAAACTATAATCTGAGGATGAGGAATTACAGCTTCTGTGAGTTACCTCACCCAGCTCAGAATCTTATCCTGAGATGTATTGGGAGTACTGACCTGATGGGAGGTTAATAGTTACTCAGCATACTTTGTTAACAGGTAAAAAGATAAAAGCAGGAAGAGAAAGTATAGAACATACAAAATAGGCAGATGGATGAGAACACTTAAACTATTTTATGTTCCCATAAGGAAAACAAAAAATTATTTATGGGGAAGACATTCTTAGAAGTTTTTTTCTGAGGATTAATCATGATTTTAATAGTAAAATATTGAAATCAGGTACTTTTCCCTGAATCAGTAATTAATACATTTTTTCTTCCTTGGTATTTGGGGCTTTATACATAAATATATGGAAATAAAAACAATATATCTGTAGGAAACATTATTTTAGATGAACTATGACAAGACCTAATAAAGTCCTGATGTGTATTTAGCATAAAATTTATATTCCCTTATTATTCCTAGTTTCTTTGTTTTGCCTCCCTCCTGCCCATGAGGTGTCACTCTGGTACCTCAGTACTGACAACCAGTGCAGGGGGGGCAGGGAAGAGGAGAAAAATACTATCAGGCTCTCCTAGCTCCAAGTCAATTTTTATTGAAGGGTATTTATTTTCTGGTAGGCAGCCAGGCTGAAAATACTATCTGAATTGAAAGCCTTTCATGAAACATCTGGGCAGTTAAATTTTGCTAACTTCAAAGATGTTCATTATCATACTGACATACTGATTTCTTTCTTCAGTGAAGAATCACTTAGGCTAATGCACAAAAGCCTCTGTAAAACTATTTCATGCTGAAATTAATGATCAGAATGGCTATGCTTAATAACACAAGTATCACAGAAATGCCAGTCAATATTGTTGAACTACAACAGGCTCATAATCAGTCTCATAAATCCCTATCAATTGCCCACAGTGGCCAGTTTTGCAGTGGATTTTTAAAAAATCTGAATGCTTAATCTCTAGCTTTCCCATTCTGTACTTGATATGTGTGCAAAGTTGTGCCTCTGGTTTTGTTTTTCAGTCTAGCATTTTCTAAGTACCTTTCATAAGCTTGACTAGATTCTCTGCTGGTAAGGAATAATAAAGTCAAGCTTTATAGCAGTTGAGAATCTACTCCTCAACACACACTTTAAATATAAGGTCTTTTTTTTATTTGTTGATATCGTGTTCTCCTAAATGCAAAAGCTTTTTGGCTAAAAGCAGAACTATCTAAAATACTTCCCAGATGACTTGATCTGCTCTCAGTGACATGAGACTATACAGTTACATGCCTGGTAAAATTCACCCCAGTACTGTTATATGAAGCATGAGGATTTTTCTTTGCTCTCAATGTACAGATTGATGTACAGATACATAAGTAAAACAAGTTTACATTAAATTCTGTTCACTGAGCTGCTTGAGGCAGAAATGCAGGTGCTAATGTGTAGGAGATATGCTTTCATAGTTTTCCTTGGGAATGGAAAAATAGACTAATTTCCCAATTCTCATTCAAATGCTTATAGTATGATCTAGGTAAAAATGCATTTTACACATAGTCAAAGAGCATAAATAAATGTAAATATACAGCAGGTGGCCTCTCATTGCATGTGGTCCTGTCACAGCACTTGTTCTTTTAAGTGGGGAAAATAGTAATGCTGCTTCTTCATAATGGGGTGTTTTTCAAAGAGATGTAAAATCACACATAATGTACCCATCTCCACAAGTAACATCAATTCTAAAGACAGAGATTGAGTACAAAAAGTCTTTAGTAAAATCTGTCATTGGCTTAACTCAGTCACCATACATCATTTTTCATCTCATGGAAACTCTGCCAAAGATCAACTCTGGTTTAACTCCTACTGCACATCTTCAAAACCCCAGATCATTAGCCAGGCTGGGCTCCTTTGCTAAACCTTGCAGCTCCATGTGTTCTGTTCGAAAGATGTGTTCTCCATCACAATACATGGTGAGGCAATGAACACAGACAGTTAGAGGCAGGAGAGGCACTAGCAAGTTCTGCATGTGGGACTAACCCTGTGTTTGGGGAGCTTGAGACATCACTCAACTTCTTAGGAAATTATTAGATGCATCCCTGACTAGAGTCCTCTGACTGCTCCTGCCATGTACAATACAAATTAGGCTGGTGTCTTCAAAGAAAATAAACTCCCCCTTATTTCTCTAGGTTTTATGCCCTCATGTAAGTAAGATGAATACATTTAGCTTTGACATTATGGTCAATTAGAAAATATTTTATATAGGTGAGTAAATTGCTATCTATAATTTTCTCATGTAATGCCTGTCATGCAGTTTGAAAATACTTTCTTAATTCAGAATGGTCCTGGCTTAGAAAAAGGCAAGTTTATGGATCATAAAAAGCAATGCTTGTCCAGTTTTTCCCTTCAAGCTTTGAACAAAATCAACTGCTTTAATTAGCCCCCAACACCTCTATACTGTCATTTGAACTGAAATGGAGAGTATTCTTTGCATATATTGACCAGTTATTTTAAACAGAGAGTGTGTTTGCAAAGCAAAAGGTTCTGCTTTGCAATCTCTCTGCAACCAAGAAGCACTAAAAAATGTTTTTGCCTTGGCTCCATTGTTTGTTTGATTTGATTTCTTTAATTCTTAGGATAGGAATAAATGGACTTAAAATACATTAGGTATTTTGAGATCTGCAGAGTATCTCCCAGCAAACAAAGCCAACAGTCTCAGTAGATGTGATTTGAAGAAGCCCCTTAGCATCTAGAAAAGATCTGCATTAGCTGTGAATTTGAGCTTTGGTGCTTCTAGCACCATTTCTGCAATGAACTTCATGTTGAACATGGTCATTTGTCTGGGGAAAGCTAGAGGCTAGGGAAGTGAAAGCAAAGTTGCAGGTTCTGGGCATTCTATTTGTAGAACAAACATGACAGATTTCCTCCTAAAATGTGATTATTACATTTACAAAACAAATCTGAGCTGAAACTTCAACAAAACTGGAAACAAAGCTGTTCAGTGTTACCTCTAGCAGAGAGCAAAATAAATACATTCCTTCAGTGTGCTTTTCCAAGGCCAGACTCAAATTTCACATCAAACAAATCTAGAAAGTGACAGGTTACAACACATGCCTTTAAAATACCAGGGAAAGGAAATCTTCTTTAGTAGCAACCAGACAAACAAAACCAAACCACCCAAATTCTGAACAGTCTCAAAGTGTGTTATCGGCACATTCAAGGCTGCTGCCAGTTTGGTAGCTAGCCCACATTCAGCAATGTTATTCTTCTAGTCATTCTTTATGTTTGAATAGGGACTGTCTTGCTGTCCAGCTCTTAAGCCCTGTCCTGAAAGTATTGTTACTTCAAGTATCCTGGTGAAAAAACAAACAAGCAAACAAAAGAAAACCAACATGCCTACTGCATTTCAATTCTGGCTTGCTAAGATTGAGGAGAATCATAGAACAAGAAATAAGCTCACAGGCTTCCTTACTTTACCAAAGACATGATCAAATGAAAATGTTAATCCTGGACATGGCATTACTATGAAGCAGATGGCTTACACTAGGCAATATATGGTTTTAGCCTATGACAAATTGGAGGTAATCCAAGTTTAGTTCTTACCAAAAAAAATACTTAAAAGAAATCAATCTGGTCTAAGTAACTAACTGAGCCTTCATAAAGTTCCCTGACCAGCAGGCAAGTTTCTCACCATCTGCCCCTACAATTTCAAAGTGACAGACTCACAGCATTTGCCATGATTTTGAGAGTGCTTGACTTTGTCATTTTAATAAGTTGGCTTCCAAAGGAAAGCTTTTCCCATTCAGTGAAATCTCTTATAAGGACCCCAAAAGCCTCTCAGCTACTGGGGATTTAAAATCAGCTTTTTAGATTTTACCCATGGGATTGTGGAATGAGAATGTGGGACTCATTCAGAACAGTTTCAGGCTATGGGAGTTATATGCAAGCCAGAGGAATCAGTCAGTGTCAGAAAGATTTGACATGAAAGTAAGTGAAGGTTTATTATTATTACTTTATTATAATTATTTTAATAATTTCTGGCTGTAAGATTATGAGCTATGTGATCTCTGTTGGCCTCCTAAGACTTTCTGACCAGTTACAAGAGCCAAACTGAGACATCAATACTGTAGGCTTAATGTCCTATGGCTACATGGGATTATCAGTGTCTCTGCTCTCACTTAATAGGCTTCTTGTTTCATTTGAAAGTCTCTAGGCCTCACAGAGGGACTGGAGGGCAAAAAGCCCAACCATTATAATAACCAACTCTACTGGATTGTGGCTTGTCAACCTGGATCTGCTGGCAGGACATGGCCCTGTGCAAAGCGCTCCAGATACCACACTGAAACAAACCCACACCAGCCCTCCACAAGGTCTCAGAGAGGAGGGCATGGAGCTTGGCTCAGCTATCCCATCCATACACAGGGACTGGCCTCCCCAGTGCTCTTGCTCTGAGGTTTGTGAGCAGCTCCCTCCCAGCTGCTACCTGGGACTGTCTCACATCTGAGAGCAGTTGTGTGCTCTGGAGGTGCTGCCTCACCAGCAAACCCTGCTTGTGGCAAGAAGGGAGCTACTAGGGGTAGGCAAGGGGAAGGGGCCCAGACAAATCTGTACAGATTTGTTTTATAAACCACCAAACTATCACTTCCATGGCAGGAGATGTCTTCCCTACAGCAGGTAAAATTGCAGCATGAGGAGTGTTCACCTAGACCACATACCAGATTGACAAAGCATCCCTGAGAGCTTCATCATGCTGAAGAAAACATATAGCTCCAGAGAGTCCCAGGTGACCACATCTAAAATATTTTCTTCATATATTTAGTCACATGCATATATTTCCTACAAATCCATAGGCTGTTAACAAATCACAGAATGTTAGGGATTGGAAGGGACCTCAAAAGATCATCTAGTCCAATTCCCCTGCCAGAGCAGGATCACCTAAACTAAGTTGCACAGGAACGCGTGCAGGCGAGCTTTAAACATCTCCAGAGGAGACTCCACAACCTCCCTGGGCAGCCTGGTCCAGTGCTCTGTCACCCTCACCGTGAAGAAGTTTCTTCTCATATTTATGTGGAACCTCCTATGTTCCAGCTTACACCCGTTGCCCCTTGTCTTATCATTAGACACCACCGAAAAGAGCCTGGCTCCATCCTCCTGACACTCTCGCTTAATGTATTTATAAACATTAATAAGGTCACCCCTCAGTCTCCTTTTTTCCAAGCTAAAGAGACCCAGCTCCCTCAGCCTTTCCTCATAAGGGAATGGAACATCTCCCTTAATCATCTTAGTGGCTCTGCGCTGGACTCTCTCCAGCAGTTCCCTGTCCTTGAACTGAGGGGCCCAGAACTGGACACAATATTCCAGATGTGGTCTCACCAGGGCAGAGTAGAGGG
>VYZX01028395.1:76320-87360 GCA_013401335.1 Brachypteracias leptosomus | reverse complement strand
TGATTTACTAAAGATGATGGAGAGTGGCCTAGAATTGACTTCCGCCATCTCCCTCAGCACTCGCGGGTGCATCCCATCAGGACTCATGGATTTATGTACATACAGATCACTTAATTGGTCCCTAACCCAGTCCTCATCAACCAAGGCAAACTCCTCCTTTATCCTGACTTCCTCTGGGACCTCAGGGGTCTGGGGCTCCTGAGGACAGCCTCCAGGAGTATAGACAGAGGCAAAGAAGGCATTCAGTAACTCCGCCTTCTCTATCCTCTGTCACCAGGGCACCCGCCTCATTCTACAATGGGCCTACATTGCCTCTAGTGTTAGTTTTATCTGCAATGTATTTGAAGAAGCCCTTTCTGTTGTCCTTGACCTCTCTTGCAAGGTTGAATTCCAAGGAGGCCTTGGCTTTCCTAGTTGCAGCCCTACATCCTCTGACTACAGTCTTATAATCATCCCAAGTGGCCATCCCCTCCTTCCATGATTTATAGACCTTCTTAACAAATGCAGCATGGGTGATATGGGTAGATAGATCTTCAAGGGAAATGCTTTGCCAAGGAAGTGGTGAACCTGTCACCTATACAGTAGATCACAGAACAACTATGAAGGATTGTTTCCTTTTTATTGTGCAAAGGACAGTAACACTGAAACACATTTTTTCCTCAGACTTACGCTGCCTAAAGGAACCAAGGAAAAAAGATTGTACTTGAACAATTTGAGGAAAAACTTTGGCTAGAGATTGAAGAAGCAGCAGCAGCACACAGAAAAGGATTAAACACCACTCTTTCTCTTCCGGTCAGCAGAATTCTCTTACCTTTTTTCCGCATGATCCCGTTCGAGGCCCTCTTTGAGATCCAAGCTCCAAATTTTATGTAGGGCTGTAGTAGAAGACTCCTTACAGAAGAACATATTAAAGCTTATGAATAGATCTCCACTAAAAAATAAGCTTAATTTTTTTAAATGAAATTATTTTACCTTGTACAATAAAAGCAAAAAGACATTACTCTGCTTACCAGAAGATATTTTCAGCAGAAAAAGTTGGAAGGAAACAGGAATTAAAACCTATGCTGTATCTGCGATAAATCTACCATCCCAGTAGTTAAAGCCCATTGAGAAAAAGCTCAGGGGAGGAGGAAAGGCTGCAAAGGCTTCTGGGGGATGGGGAAGGCTATAAAACCTGAAGCAGCAGCAGAGTTGGCCAGTTCAGAGCTTGTTGAGGGAGGGGGGAGTAGTGCTCAAACCTAAAGGAAACAAAAGGTAAACTGCTTCACACTTACCTGGCTTAAACTGGTATTTTAATTCTGTTGTGTAAGAAGTGTAAGCTAGAAGATGAGATCTATAGCTTTCAAGATCTATCAGAACCTTTTTCCTTTGCATGAAATCTTCCATCCTATGACCAGTCAGTGGTTACATGCTGTTAGCAATTTAGGTACGTGTTTGTTTAACCTGTATGTTTGCTCACAGAGTGAGATAAGGGTTCCTTAGTGCTTTCTCTGTCCTGTTCTAGCATCCAAGATTTTGGCCTGCTTCAAGGCCTAAAAAACCCTTCCTTTTCCTGCTTTCATTGGTGTTGGCCTTGTGCTAGTTTGTAATGCTGTAGGATGCCTCTTGTAAGGAAATAGTTGTAAGCTCCTGTTGTCTTTAGCCTTCGGGCTTTGCTCCCTGCTGCTGTACCACACTATTGGGCTAAAGAAAGAGAGGTTTAATTAAGGAATGAGTAGTAAAACATGTAACAACTGTAGGGATGAGTTGTCATATGGGATATCTTGAGCACAAATCCTAGCTGATCACTAATAGCAGGGAAAATGCCTTGCTCAAAGTTACATAGCCTGTTGCTGCTGTAGCTTCATGTAATGACTGATGACAAATAGGTGTGGAGGTCTCTGTGCAGCTGCTGTACTTACAATTAGCTTCCACAGAGTATTTTTATCTACTACTTTTTCCCTATTCAGTAGGGTAATCCACCTACTTAAAAGTGGCATTTAATTAATCTTAGTAATATGCTTTTATAATACTGCCCCATCTACTATGGAAAAATTAATGATCAGCCTCTCATATTGCTTAAATCAGGCTTTCAACAGCCTGTTCAGCTTTTAATTTACCGTTTTTAGATGCTGTAATGCATTTTTTGTTTGATGCATTTTCCTCTGCTAATGGCAATCTTCAAAATCCTTAGCAGGTGGGTAAAAGATCCCAGAACAGAGGAACTGAGCCTCATATTTATGAGGGAATGTGATGCTCTTTCACAACTAGCCACACAGCTATGTTCTAGCTAGATATGCAAAGGCAGATTTAATCTGTGGCAGGCTTTAATATGTACAACTCAGCAGAATAGAAGAGCCAAAAAGAAGCCATCTGTGCAGCTGGCATGCATCCAAGGGGATGGTGCAAAGGTTGTCCTGGCAGCTTACCTGTGGTATTGCTTAATGAGCTGCTCCAGTGCTTTTCTGCAGCTGGAGGTCAGAGGGTGGTGGTACATGAGGAAGGATTAGGAGCTGTGCGCATGCAAACAGCCTTCTTAGCTAAGGTGAATCCACTCATGGTCATGATTGTGCACGTAATAACAAACACAGGTTTTGCCTGGGGTTGCCTACCACCTACTCCTTAGCCTTCTCTAAATACTATTTTCCTTTTTTCTCTCCCCAGTCCAAAAGGCAGTGAAGTATGTACAGTATTTCCGAAGGCCTAGTCTGCAAAACAGAATGCCACTGATGCAGGGCAAGGACAAAAGACATTACTTTTCCTGAAATTTAAATCCTCTGTACTCAATTTTAGCAGAAGCTGTGTATTTTGTTAACCACCTTTGTACTAATAGACTCAGTGCTTACTCTATTGACCGTAAATATTATGTCTAAGGCTTGGGTCTCTAGTAAAAAACTTGGAACTAAACCTTATGTAAAGATAGCTCACAGTTAGCTGAAGCTAAGCGCTTCTCAAAAGGCATTTATAGCAGATCAAGTGAAGTTTGGTGACTGCAATCTGGAATTGGCATATCTGGGAGGAGTGTGTTGTCCCTTTATTTTCACAAGAAATAGGACTGTTCTGTGTGTGATGTCTCTGATTGTGCCTTGTTCTGACTGACCTGAAGTGTCACACAAGCTCTCCATCACTAATCACATTTGCAGAAAACTGAGTTAAATTTTCCCTGCACTCTGATGTGAATATACCCACAGTCATCTTTAATCACACTTAATGCCCATGCTTTGCTACAGAGCTTAAGAAAGGCTTAAACTGCAAGATGGAGGAGAATATATGAGGAGGTGTGGTGGGTTTACCCTGGCTGGGTGCCCGGTGCCCACCCCTAGTTCCTCTATCACTTCCCCCCCCCACACCCCAAACCTTCGTCAGCAAGGCAAGCGGGGAGAGAGTAAGATGGAAAAGAAGAACCCGTAGGTTATGATAAGAAGCAGTTTTAATAAACAGCAGAGAAAGCAAGNCTGATTCAATTCTTTCTGGGGTACCATGCTGCCACAAAATCTGCTTTTCAAGGCCCAGGATGGTATTTCGGGCAGTGGCATGGGGCAAAACCACTTCTGTTTCTGGTCTTTCTGTATCTGATAACAATCCAGAGGTAGCAATAACAATGTAACAATCCAGAGCTGGTATGGTACAGCTTTTGGATAAAAATCCAGGAGATGTAAGGTGTGCTCGAGTGGTTATAGACTCTTGCAGACGGTGGACAGCCCACCAAGAGGTGGCTTAGTGAATTGGCAATAATCCCCTTAAGTGCAGGTAGTGCAGTAAAGGCACACTGAAATGCTACATGATAAGCTCCAAAAAGCACAGGTGACTGTTTGTTTATGTATGCTACCACCTGGATTTGTTACCAGTATTGGAGCATCATGAAAATTTTCAATAATGGAAGGTGATCAGCAAAAGATGTGGAAAGAGCTCTACTAGAGAGTGCATTGCAAAGGAGCATGCTAATAGGTGGGAAAAGCTCCCCCCCCTGCACTGAATTCTTCATCCCAATGTTTTTGGAGCATAGAGATCAGCAGAGCTGGGGCAGTGCAAGGATTCACCTGTCCTCTAAGCTGTCTCTGACAGAGGCCAAAGCCTGATGGCCAGAGAAACAAAGAACAGCAAGGCCAGTTAGCAGTACCCCTCCTGAAAGCTCCCAGTTATTTGTTTGACTTTGGAAATTGCTCAGTTGGGCACACTTTCCATGTATTTATTAACTCTCAGTAAACTTCTCATCCCTGAACCTTTCCAGATTACTTGGGAACTCATGCTAGCTCTTCACATCCCCAGTATCACATGGCAAGTTCTTCAGCTTGGCTGCTCTGTGTGGGCAGCCTGGCTGACAAGGGCTAAAAAACAGCTTAGGAGGAACTGGAACTGCTGGATTTCTCTTTGGTGTCTGTGTACCCAGGTTTAAGTAAACAAGCTTTTGAAGCCTGAGGGGAGAATGTAGTTCTAAGAAGTAACCTTCATGGTCCAAGTCTTACTCTGTGTTAATGGGCTGGGAGGGTTAGGAGCACCTCTAGTATCTTTTCTTAGAGAAAAACAAAAGCTGTGGAGCTAGAAGAGAACAGCAAGGTCATCAAATGCTGTCCCTATAGTTGCAGCTTATGCAGCAAGTGCCTGCACTTTACAGGTGTGGGGCACGTGCTCCATGTACTGTGTGTGGGCCACAGAACCCTCGCTGGAGACCTACAGCAAGCTCAGACCAACACACCCTACTGTAGTGTTTAGCCAATAAGAAGCAGAAAAGATTGAAGGTGAGTAATTTTATGGCTTCTAACAAACTCTGAGGGACCAGCCTCCTTGCCCCTCTGTTCAGCTGTGGAGGAGCAATCTGCTCTATTAACAGTTAGGAAAATTCTGCCCAGGAACCCCTGCACTGATCCTCTATTCCCTCCTCACTTCCAGATATACTGGAAAGGCATAAGAAGAAAGGAAAGCAAGTATTTAACTTAATTATCTAATTACTTTTTGATGATAATGACCCCATTATCTTTTGATGCAGTCATTTTTATTTCTTATTCCTATCTTAACAAATTAGCTTCCACAAAACAAACTTTTCTGTCACTACAGCAAAGAAAGAAAACAGACCCCCTGAGCAAATAAAAAAACCCATTAAGTGCAGACATCACTCTCTACAGCTCATTACCACTGTTCCTTTTCTAGCCTTGAAAACCTGAGAAAGGTAAGGCTGTGCAGGTGTGGGAACTGCAGTCCTCCACTGACTGCAGCACCTGCCAGAGAGATCCACGCTGTCCTGAAGGCCAAAATTCACTTCAGTGCAGTCAAACTTTACTGCCCTTGACCGGCCAAAATGACAGTGGAACATAGCCAGGGAGGACCTGCCTCAGCAGACCAGCCTGAGGGAGGCAGGAAAATATCTGCGTACCACTTGGACAGCTACAAAGTAGAGGCAAATCTTAATCTCTGAAGATGAGTAAGTGTGTGAATACTTATACTTGATTGAGGTTGTTTTACAGAGCACTGTCTTACAGACTGCAGGACTAATGACACTCGATCACAACCCCTGCAAGCCAATGCAGCTCTTCCTGCAGACTCTGCTGTGCAGGAATGGGGAGGATTCAGAGAGATTCCCTGGCCTCATAAAGTCCCCAAGGGCTTCTTAGAAACCCTCATTCTTTATACTGCTTGTGGGAAAAGGCATCATCATCTAACAAACTTTCATGATATGATGTCAATTATTTAAAAATTTACTCGAGACACTGTACAACTGAAAATGTAGCTGTGATATAGTCAGTACAGGGGTCCGCAAAACTTTGCAAGCAAGCTGTAAGTCTGACTGAGGACCCAGGAGAGAAATCTAAAGGAATTTCTTTGTAGTATATCATGCATAACTAATATTCATAACAGTTGGGAGGTGTGAGCAATCACATCTGATCTTCTAGTCAGAATGAACAGCTTATATTTAATGACTAAGATGAAAATTATTCATATACTCTTAAACTGCTGCTAATTGTAAGGGTTTATTTAACCTGTGAGGATAACTGGGCAACTCAGCACTAATACCTGGAATGCCATGTAATCCTTATTGTACAGCCTTAACTTAAAAAAAAATACTCCTCAGGGGGAATAAAGAATCTTTTAAAAAAATGTTAAAGGCAGGAAAATTTCTTAAGAAAATCCTCCCCATGAGGTGTCATCATTTGGCTGCTTATATAAAACTTCAGAGTAGCCAGAATGGGGTGGGGTAAAGAGACAGTCCTCCAGTGTGGCTGCTCACATCTGTGCAATACAGAGGGATGGCTCCCAGTTTGCTAATTTTATCTAACAGTGAAGGCTGCTTTTCTTTAAAGCTGAAAACCAGAGCTGCTATCTACAAGGGATCTAACCAGAGCTGCCATCTACAAGGGATCTACCCTTCCCTAATTTAGCATCTCTAAATGGTACCTGAAATACTGCTGTCCAGGCTGTCACACAGCTGGTCCCTTTGTGTTCTGTGACTCTGACTCTGACTGCCTGAGTATTCTTTGAAAGACTTATTTTATATTTTTTATCTTGAAATCCCTAAACAGGCTAATACCTGGCTGCCACAGAGCTTTGTTTTTCTACTGTGTACTGTCCCAGGGAAGCAGACTGGCTGGAGATCCTTTATACATTGGGGTAAGATCCTCGCTGTTCTGGAATAGCCTTCAACATGAAACAAAATCAGATATGCTATGTCCAGCAGGTGCTACTGGGCTCCTCTGCAGGGCAAAGGACAGACTGCCAGTGCTACACAGCAAAGGACTTGAGATTAATTGGCAATATAATGTTTTCACAGTAACCTGTTTCTCTCCACCTTGTTGAGGCAGGAGGCAGGACCTGCATGATGAGAACATCTATTGCTGCAGAACAGCCCAGTGGGATGTTGCAACTATATGGCCTGCTTACAAATTAAATAATAAGGCTTAACAGTTATAAAGGAGCCATTACAATTCTGGTGTCCTATGCTAACTGCTCCCTCTGAATCATGTCTTTATCTCACTTTGACTTTCTCTAGAGCTGGGATACATTACCATAATCATTCTTGCATCCTCTGACGTTAAAATTTTCTTCTTAGTCACCTGCAGCCTTGATCCAAAAGCTTTTCATATTTCTACCAGAAATCAAGATTTTTATGTAGGCAGCAGTGAGGGATTTAGTTGTATATATAAATATACAATACTCTCACTACTCTGGCTGCTAGTGCAAAGTAAATCCGCAGCATGGGTTACATTCTCTTAGCTAAAGGCGTATGTTAACTGACAATGAATCCTATTGTGGAGCCTCCAGGATGGGGATTATTGCTGCTAACACACTGTCTTATCCTGCATGCAATACATAGAGCAAATTTCTGTTATCAGATTTGGAACACAGGCAAGTGCTAATGTATAAATTCACCAGATGGCACCTCAAAGCCCCAAAATGTGTATGTGTGGGGGACATCACATCCATTTCAATAGGAATTTTGCCTGCAAGAGAAGCAGACTCATGCTAATGCTGTTAGATCACTTTAACAGACCAAAAATCTAAGGGGATTTGGGAGTGGCAAGCAGCCACCATAAAGACACCTCACTACATGGTACATATCTTGGATTCCAGCTCAGAATAAATAAATGCTGGCCTATCCAGTGACAAGAAATAGAGACTGTGATATAGAAAAAAAGGGACAGAATAGGGACAAAACCGTTGTTTCACTGACAAAGCAAATCTCTTCACCAGACTGTAATCTTGGAAAGTCTGGAAGAATTGAAGTACTTCACCATCCTGGAGTTTAGGTACTAAAATTAATCCTATTTACCACATTAGATCTTTACTTAAACCTCTTTGTACAGAGGATGGAAGACCTGGCCCTCAGCGCAGGATTTCCAAGATGCCTTCAGCTGGTCTCCCAGTTCTTGTTATTGGAACATGGAAAAAACTCCCTGATTTTACAAATCAAACAGTTCTAGACATAAGTAATTCTTGAGAACTATCTGTGGATAAATTGCTGAAGAATTAGGGCAATAAAGTACTGTGCTGCTCTTGCCTTCCAGTGCTCAGAAGGGATGTCCAGATTATCCTCTTCTACTAGTCAACCCTTCTTTATGTATCCACTATTCAGTACTATCTAGCTTACCTTTGCATACCTTGAGGGCTGATCTGACTAAGAGACAGTGATAAGCAAGTCTTCAATATATGAAATTTTTAGTGAGTTGTGGCGGAAGTCTGGCCAATCCCATCTTACAAAAAACTCCTGGCTTTGCTGTGCTATTTGTAAGTGGGAAGCCACAGAAACTAGTTTGTGTGGTGATACAGAGGAACCTGCTCGCAGAAATTCTATGTTTAAGAACAAAACCACTGTTTCTAAGAAATAAGTTGAATGAGACTCCCCAGAAACAAAGGACATGAAACTTTTTCTAATGATCATAATACTTAAAAAAGAGTATCCTGAAGAGCAATGCTTCTGATTTGCTCCTTCATTCCATGCTACTGGTTTTATCATGATCAATCAAGAGAAACATTTTTATATCTGATGTTACGACTTTTTCTGTTGAGCTCATTATCTTTTCTAATGGTAAGATCAAAGAAATAAAACTTTGCTTCTAAAAATAAATCACTGAGGTATGTAACATTCTCACAAATCAGCATGTTAAAAAAATGTACATTGGGTGCTGAATGTGCTTACTTTCAATGTCCTTGGCATTGCTTAAGAGCTTTAAAAAAAAAAAATCACAAACATTGCATTCTTTGCCTGACATCTTGCAAAATTCCTCTCAAAAAGCCCCAACTTCCTACCCCATCACTTAACCTATACTAAGGAAGATAGTTGCTGAGAGTCCACTAACAGGTAAGGGGAGATTCTGTATAAAGGTTGACCACTAAGAGTGAGAAAGCAGGTAAAACAGTGTCTGCACAAAGTTTAAAGCATACTGAAATCCTTACAGACTTCCTGCTGTTTACCTGCATTTTTTCTCCCTATGGCTGTCAGGATTAATTAGTTTCATGTCCCTTGGGTAATATCGTGGTAATTAAATATCAAAAATCATGGGGAAAAGTGGTGAGAGATTTTTTTTGTCATGCAGTTTAGCAGTATGTGACAAGCAACAGCCTTCCACCATCATATACAAACACTGTAGGATTTCGTTGTGGTGTTACCAACCATAAATCCTAGTATGCCATGCAAGTTTCAGTTCAGCAAAATTCAGTGAATGATACCACAACTGGATGCTTACAAGCAGCACTAAAAAAGATGAAACCTAATGCAAAATTCAGGAAGCTTCTTCAAAGAGCTGGGAGACAACTTGTAACTAAACGGTTTTATTGACTTTTTTTTGCAAAATAAAAAACACAAAATAACCACCAAGATTAAAGGCCATAGACAGCATTAACCAAATGAACCAGCCACTTGGTTATAGTAGCTGATAACTAGCACAACTGGATATTATTGCATATAACTCAGGTTCATTTATATATCCATTACAGTTTGGCAAGATTACAATCATACTAGTAGCTTTGGTTTTGTAAAACCTAGTAGCAATACTTACTTAAAATGTGACTGATTAACATTTTATGACAATAAATACATATCTCATCTTAGTCTTGACATGTCTTCTCTCATTCATTCTTCTCCTCCACAATACACATTATCACTGACCAAGAATTAAGGAGACATATTTGCAACCATCATTTATAGCCCTTCTTCATCACCACATGGTGATGAATCTTATGGGGCAGGAGGAGCCTGTCACTTTCTTTCCTTATAAAAGTTTGTAGAGCAGCATCTCTTTCCATGCTGGGTAGCTCCTACCATCCTGTGATAGCATCTGCTAAGAATTAGTCCATTCAGAATGCAAATATGTAGAGGTGTATATGGCTTTCAGTCCAAAGCCTTTCCTGACCTACAGTACTGGGGTTTGACTGTACTGCCTTGCCTTTGAATACAGAAAAAACCACAAAAAACAGCTTTTCACATTGTATGCTGAGCTGCCGGCACAAAACAATATTAACAAACCTAATACACAATACTACCTAGGTTACAGAATTGTGCCTGAGACACTGTACAGGATTGCATGTGTATGTTCTACAGTCTATGTATTTTAGTTTTGGTCTTTTAAAAAATGCTCTCACCCTTACGTAATCTAGTGTAACACTGCAGCTTTAGAGTAACAGTTGATAAAAAGACATAAACACACAGGCTCTTTGAAAATACTGGAGGCTTTTTTTTCCTGCACCACTTGTGTAGAATTCCTGCCTTTCTGCCATCATTTTGCTCCCAGCTTTCTGGGAGTGCCTACTTCCAAGGGAAATATATGATCTACTGAAAAATAATCTAACATTTTGAGTTCTACCTCAGAAAAGCTATAAAACCATTTAGATCAAACTGAAGTGATCTTGTGTGTGAAGACCCTTCTTCATTTACAAATGCTGTAACACTAGATAACTCCTACTTGTTTTTGCAGCCCTTTCATTTGCTTGCACTGAAGCAAAAAGGAATTCGGCATGAGGAATGGCTGTATGGTTAAAATCCCACAGAAGAAGGTAACTGCCATGCAGTAATTTAAATGCAAGCAGTGTAACTGCTTTTTGTATTCAGATCCATACTTGTATAAGGATATAAATTAATAAGCCCTTCTAAATGATTTTAGAAATATTCTCTTTGATCTAGACATATAAAACTTCTGTATACTTAGAATACTAGATTTCACATGGCCCACATATTCATAATTATTTGCACTTACAAGGCAAATATTAGAAATACATTTGCCTGCAGTTGAACAGGTACTGCCTATTATTTAGCTCAGCAAAGATCAAGCACTCTATACCTTGCAGTTATTGGATCTTATTCTAATCCCTTTACTTTAGAAAGGGGAAATAACCATCTAATTATATTACCAGTGCACCGTACTTAGTTTAAAAAAGACAACCTATACTAGGCAACTAGATTTTTTACTAAGATGACTTTTCATGAGATATTCTAAAAGTGGTCTCTTATGACTGAAGATTGTCTATTTCACTGTACTCGCATAGTAAAAATAGTTAAAATCTAATTACAAAGCTGCTACATGGTTATTTTGTGGTCTGTAAAATAAGACAGTATCCAGAATTTTATCTGAACAA
>VYZX01028395.1:28386-49340 GCA_013401335.1 Brachypteracias leptosomus | reverse complement strand
CACAAACACATTCAGGAAGACTTGCCTAATAATTATTTCAGCAAGGAAAACTACAGCAATTCAATTGACAAAAGACAGGTCATTATCTGGAGCAATGATGTCCTTTTTCCTGAGAAGAAAGCACTATAGATAAATAAACCAAATTATTTGTTTTAATACCTTTTAATATTCACATCTCATTTGCATGTAAATATAGAATATATACTAACTATCAGATTATTTAAAATAATAGTACAAGTTGTTTTGGTGTCCATTTTACACTATCAGAAGCACTATGTTCTGATTTAAGAAAAAGTATGTTTAGTAATCACTAGCAAAACACTAATTTTAACTGCATTCTTTAATTATTTAAAGTGATTTAAACCATGAAACAAAAGTCAGTGTTAGAATTAAATGTTACCCATTTATTTAAAATTTTGAGCATGGACTGCATAGTGATAGCTATAATGGCTAAGGTACAGTTATAATCTGTATTTACGTGTGGATGGGAGGAGTTAAGGACCACATAGACAGCAAGGTGCAAGGGTGAGTTTATGCCACTCCTGTGTCACGCTGACATGTTTTCAGAGACACTGAATGATTCTAGAAATGCTATAGTGCACACTAGCATGTAAGAATACATTTTAGAGAGTTGCCCTATACTAGAGTGAAACATGGGCCCAGAAACTCTTCATCCTGGCATAAGTACATGGTTGCATAACTAGAGCTTTGCCATCTGCCAAATGTAGAGCAAACAACATGGCTTCAAACATACATGCACAGTATCTACTGTACATCAACCCTAATGGCATTGTGATAGCCTGCTATGTTGGCACCGAGGTTTTAGCTGATAAGGAAACAAAGCTATTAAGATATTGCCTTTATCTCTTTATCTGAGTTATAACCTGCATCCTGAAAGATTACTAGTCTTGAAGTAAAGTACTAGAGAGACTCGTAGTTACCTGTTTGCGATTCAACCATGGCTGCTTGTTGGATGCAAGCACCCAGAAGGCTGACACTTGGGATGGCCCATGGGGCCTGTACCACCTCCAAGAGTCCAAATATAAGAAGATAAACGAGAACTCCTCTTTCCTTCTTTGCATCCTTTCCAAGAATACAGTGATGGTATAAATAAAAGTACAAAACCAATATGTTTTTTTCCACATTACAGAGAATGAGACATATTTGTACACCACAGCCTCAAAGGCAGGGCCCTGAATGAGTAGCAAAATGCCAAGATGTTTCAGATGTGATCTATAAAAGTTCCATTTCAAGTCTTGAGAATAAACAGCAACCCCCTGACATAATATGTGGTATTAAATTACTTCATATTTTATTCATGCATGGACTAGACACCACAGATGGAATGTGGAAATGTTTACAAGGCTGGAAAACAAAATGAAGAAGCATAGCTAGCCAGTGTGTCTGCTTGTTTTTAAACTACCAAGCAGAGAGATGCCAAACCAATTTTTCTTCCAACACAATATTCCATTAAAAAAACTGTTACACAGATTAGCTGAGGTTTTATAAAACAATCTGATTTTAAAATTCCTCAAAAGTTCTTAAATGATAGTTCTGCAAAAATGCACTTCAGTTAGCTACAAAATATGTATTAAGTAAAGTCTGGAATCTTAAAAAAAAATTTCCAAACAGATAACAAAGCAACTTTAAAATTAACAGGCAAATCTAAACCAAAGTAACAAGAGAAATCAATGCAATTATTTGAGAATCCTAGAAAAGAAATGCATGCAAACAAAATTTAAAAGTTAATTTTTAAATTTCTGATACACTTACTAACTTAATTAAAACAAAGTTATCACACAACTTAGACACAGCATGCCCAAATGCCCTGTGGTAGATCAATGGCAGTCCAAGGAAGATAATTTTAGCACAACTCAATACTGTACATGACAGAGATTAAAATAAACTGCAAACAAAAACAAAGCTAGAGCTTTTGTCTGTTTTAAGGAAAGTTCTTAAATCCACTACAGTACATACAGGGTATCTCTGTTTTTAAAATGCATATAATTTTAATATTGTTCACTAGTTTTCAGAAAGGAATTAAAACAGAAATAGCTCCTGAAGAGGCTGACAGACAGAAGCTTGGACAGATTTTTAGACACCTCAAATAAAAACATATGCTAACAACAAATTATAGTAGAAAAAATTAGCAAAATGTGGATTAAATGCTTACAAATGTAGACAGAATCTTTCTGGCTACTGTAATGGTTAAAGCCAGTAATATGTCCAAGATCTTAAAAATACAGCCACAGTTTAGTTTTTTTAAGGTAGCCTCTAGGTTAAGCTTGTGCTAAACCTATTACATAATCACACATTAAAAATACTAATTATGTATTTACAAAGCTTAGATTTAAAAAAAAAATGAAAAAAAAAAATCTAGATTTGAGCTCTGAAGGTCTGATAACATTTGGGAAGACCAGCTGGAACTGAAACAAAATTGGTTAGACAAGAGCAAATCAGCATATAGAAAGCTTAATTTTAAAAAAAATCAGCGTAACATTCCAAGAGCAATGAAAAACTTGCTAAAATCAACCTACAACCTGCAATAGTTCAGTTTAACAACAAAACAAACCAGGGTAAAGTAAGAGGAAAGTTACTGGAAGTGTGACCGGTCTCAGAGAGGACACTGCCAAAAAAACCCAAGAAAGACATAAAAGCCATCAAATGAGGAGTAGCAAGAAATGTACTGGGGGAAAGATCTGATCAAATATGGCTGTTCTCAAACGAAAGCAATGAAAGACTCAGTTGCTTAATCCAGTTCTAAAGAAAGATGTGCAGACGGATGGAAATTAAAAAAGATACCTGTAAGAATAACACAGGATCTCAAAAATCTCTTAGGATGTTTCTATTTTAACATTGTCATCTGTGATTGTTTGCAGATGAAGTGGAGACAGAAGCAGCCAAAAATCAGGAGATGTGAATAGACTCAAGATCTAAGATAAAGCCATTTAATTATTTTACTTGATTAGCAGAAAAAAAACACTATTTCAAATAAAGCTGACTTATTTCCGAAGAAGTATAAAGTTGCTGTTCTGAACCACGGATTGAGAATAGTTACAGTCACTGGTTTCTTCCTTTGTTGCTTCACCTCAAATTGCTGTAGGGTGCTTGATTTTTTTGTTTAGTTTTTCCTCATTGCTAAATGAGTTGTTGTTATTATTATCACTAAAAACCAGTTGTGGTTGCCATAGCATGCAGATCTTTCTGGCTAGTCAGCCTCAGTAATAAAACACTGCCTTTCTAGAGGAATTTTCAAAAATATCTGAGATGAAGCATATTGCTTGATTACCTACACCACTGGTACACAGAGTAAACACAACAGACAAACACCATCTCTTTCTCTCTCTATGTATTAATGTAGGTGTATACATATACAAAAGATAACAAGATCCTAACCATGAAGTTCTCTTAAGAATGCAGTGCAGTTTAATATAGTTAAAGCTATAAATGTATTTTTCTCTG
Source organism: Brachypteracias leptosomus (assembly GCA_013401335.1). NCBI lineage: Eukaryota > Metazoa > Chordata > Aves > Coraciiformes > Brachypteraciidae > Brachypteracias > Brachypteracias leptosomus. Next base: position 45,878 of record VYZX01028395.1, on the reverse strand, counting down.
CTGGAAAGAAAATGGATGAAGACTGAAACTCAACAGTGAGTTCCCTGGGCAGGATCAGGAATCTGCCTCTATGAATCTCACTGCCTATGCAGCCAACCGCCCATTTTGAAATTTCCAAATATTTTAAATCGTCAGCATATATAAAACATAATCATTTTCTTTTTAAAAAAACAACAGTAGCTAATTATCAACCTTTTCCTATTCAGCAAAATAGCACAAACAAATCACTAAGAGTGTCTACATTAATCAGTGATTATGGAGTGATCCTGCAGGCATTTACTTCTTAGCTTAGTACTTAAAACACATCCCATAAGACTGAGATAGCACCTCTTAGCATGAAAACAAGCAAGCATGTTATGTAGTTCTTGTGTTAAGAGCAAGCTCTTCAGCTGAGTGTTCAGAGTGACAGCATATAAGAACCTTGCCTTCTCAGTGAAGTTTTTAAGTTATTCCATGGAAAAAAAATTAATAATTCCAACCTGTCTCAACTAGCCTGACCAAACATGCAAACCAGGAACTCCTTCAAACAAACAGGTTGCCAACCACAACTACAGCATCACAATTTCATTAAAGTAATCTAATGGAAAGAGACACGAAAACCTACTACCACTTAATATGAATGGTGTGAGTGGGAATTATTTAAAAAATTCAGGCCACCAGTAAGGTAGCAAGATCATCAATATTTCTACTTGAAAAACACACTCTTTTGAAACTATATGAAAAGCATTTGTAGGTACTCCATATTTCAATCTATTATGGAGAAGTATTTTTGAGTACAGTTTTGGAGTGACTCAGATCAGAGAGCTGTTACGCAATAATGTATCAAAAGGAGTATAAAAAAATTTACAAAACTATGTAACGCTCTTACCTCCATCCCTAAGTTGCAAAATTACTGCTTGCAACCATGGAAACTGGAAAAGGAGACGTAAAATGCCAAGTTCTTCAGGCACTGAAGTCCCTACCTTGCACTGCAGAATCCCAAGGCATCAGCATGCTGGCAAGGACCAAGGGGCACATGAGCCAGAACAGACATGTGAAATGTTCATTCTCAATATATAACCTGCCATGTGTGGTTTCAGAATCTTAATGGATTCACACATATACGCCAGGGGAAAAAGCAGTGGGACTTACTGTTCATTTGTTCAGGAGCATAGAATTCACAGACATTTGGGGAAAGGTTAAGGGCCCAAAGGCTGTTTTGTGGTTTGGCACAATTTAATCAATGAATTTAGGACCCCATCAAGTATATTTTTGAAATAAATTACAACATAGCATCAAGTAACAGATAAGCAATGCCAGCTGCTGAAAGACCATCACAAAACATTTTTCACAAGGTATAAATTATTAGTAGTATTTTATCAAATTGCAGGAGGGCTGATGGGGAGATTGCTTTAAAAAGAAAAACTATTCCTTGTCAGTACCAAAGAACCTGCTGGTGACAAAGGGTAATAAGACTCAAGGTGGGATCAGATTACTAGGTCACCAGGGGACAAAGATGGGCATGATGTATACCAGGCAAGATTCTCATCCAGGATGAAGAGGTATTGCCCTACTGCCATTATTTAAAGTTCTGTCAGTTTACATGCAAAGATTGAAAAGACGAAACTGACACAGGGGGAAGAAATTCAAGATTAACTCTGCAATCTACCAACTACTTACTTGCCCTGCCTGGCCCATTGACAGAAGACTGTCAGATACAGCCAATAATTGGGAATGGGAAAAAGCCCTTATATTCTAACATTAACCTGATCTCAAACATGAGACCCTTGGATCTACCATGGGTAGAAAGAGAAGGGTAGCTGACTGAAATGCTGCTTCACTGAATGAGGTGATAAACAAGATAACCCTGGATGCTGCTCCCCACAAAAGGAGAGTGCAGGTCAGCAGGAACATGTTTGTCTTCCACAAGGGCAGAATATTTTTTAGCTGTTCTGGGATAGTTGGGGTGTTTCATCTTATGGCCAGTATCAACAAAAAATAAATCCCACAGAGCACTGTTAAAAATTGAAGCAGCTGGATAAAGTAAGTATTGAGGTTGTCATCAAGACAGACTCCACTTGGCTTGCCTGAACCAGCTCCTTTCATGACAGCTTTTGGCCAGCAACCATCAGATTTTATCCTGGATATTACCTGCTGGAAGAAAGTAGTTCTCAGAAGCCTTCATTCAACTGCCATAATCCCTGCTCTATCCCTCAAATCTAAAAGGGAGCAAAAAATTGACCACGGCCACACACAGAAATCAAAGGAACAGCCTCTAAGGAAGATGTAAAGTTGAAGACAGATGTCTCTATGTTTACCTAGAAAACTTCTCAGTCAAATCATTACCACAACTTTTGTAGAAACTGTAGAGACAGGGAATAATCATTCGTGACTTGTATCAGAATCCTGTCAATCTGCTCTTTCTCAGCAAGCTTGACTCCAGATTTGTTTGTTTCTAAAGGCTAATTATTAGGACCCTTCCTCAAGCCTGACACATTTCTGTGATGGCACAACATCTTTTGATCATTAAGAATGAGTGCTTCCTTAGATGACCAAAAATTAGAAATACTAGCAAAACACAAATTCTTCCCACATTACTGTATAAGACTGATTGCCCTGAAGCTCAATAGCTGAGCATGAAAACAACCAATTTAGGTACAATAATGGGTTCTCTTGAGCCTCCTGAAAATGTGCAGTCCACAAGAACTTTGTGTTATACACACAATCTACCAGACCAAATAGAGATCCAAATGCAAAGCTCAGCATTAGACTTGTCTATTTTCTGATGAGTTCTGGAAGACCTGAAGGGCAGAAATCAACAAGCTGATTACACTGAGGAGCTTACATATTATTTTGACCTGTGACATACCTTGCAATATCCCTTGTGATAAGATCATCTCTCTAGAAATTAATCCATACAGAAGGACATTTAACTGTTTCAGAACCTTCAGAATGTGTGGGAATCTGGGACGAGTGTATTCTATATGGTGGGAGAGCCTGCAACATTGCCACTCCTCCCTTCACCAGTCCTTCAGAGACTACCTCAAGAACAGGCCACAACATAGGGCAGTCCCTTGTGCCTCCTTTTGTTTCTTTCTTGCTGTGCAGAGAGATGTAAGGAAGGGTGATCACACTGGATCCATCCCCAGAAAGCATGAAACAATCCATAGCTGGTACGTGACTGATTTAAGGCTTGCACTTCGGCTTTTCAGATGCATTTTGTTAGGATTTCAGATACACCTGACTACAACTGAGTGCTCTTTCCATTTACCAGAGTTAACCACATCAGACATAGGAGACTCAGTGACCAAGATCCGGCATTGCTGTGGGACATAATCTGTCACAACATCACAAACTGAAATTAACTGTGTCATTAATAAAAGTGGATGAGAACCAAGTAACTGAAGAATGGACAATACCCATTGATGGTGATAACCATCACCAAACAGCTGTTACTTTATAAAGCGGCCACCCATATAATGTCATTGTACACTGAGTCCTTAGATTAGTCCTCCTTCTACAAATAAAGTTTACGCTTAAAGAGCAGATTAAGGGTGCGCCTCTACTGCAATTTAGTTCAGATCAAGAATACATTTTTGAAGCAGTCATCACCACTTACCAAGCTGTGGTTCACCTCAGGTGCAGTGATAGTGCACAAAATGGAATCTGAAGTGAAAGAAGTGCCCCCTCACTAATGAGTAAACCATATGACCAGATTAAAGGTAATCTGAAGTAACACCTTTTGCCCCTGAAATGTGTGCAATTTGGACATTGGGTCCTCAGCACCAACTTTATTCTTCCCCAGGTTCCCTGCTACTGCATCACACGAAACACTAATGTAGACGGAGCATCAGATGCTCTGTCTCCTGGTTTGTTATTTGGACCAACATTATAGGGCAAAGCTGCAGCTGAATCCTTAGTGACTGCCATGCTTAAAAGTATCTGGGATAAGATAAAACTTGAGATTCCAGGAAGAAGGAACACTGGAAAAGCCTGATTCAATACTACCGGGTTTCATGGCAATAAACTCCATGAAATCCCTGAATTTACTCTTAGGTAAATAAGAGCATCAGAAGCTTGTACAGCATTAAACCACTGATACTGTAGCATAGCTTGTTACTGATTTTGCCCATTTATAAGGATAGGTGTTAATATTGTATGTCGTTTGGTAAGGACATCATTCTGAGCAGCATTCCCAACAGAAGGGAAAAAACCCAACAATAACCACCAAACAAGGTATTTTCCCAACTTTTTACATTTCTGTGGGGAAAATATTTATGAAGTTTTGCTAGAGCTACAAAAAGTGAAAAATATTCTAGAGACACTGGTCTAGAGACTCTTCTAGCACAGAGAGCTGTTGAATTCACTTTCTGTGCTTGTTTTCCTTCCAACAGACATAATCAGGCTTGAACTTTCTGTGACATTTCTCATGCATTCTCATCTTTGTTAATCAGTGATGTTAGAAAGATATTATATGTGATTTTATTCACTCCCACGTGTGATTGCTAGAAGGAAACTACACAAGGAGAGTGAGACCTCATAATGACAGCAGGTAAAAACCCCCAAAGACCTAAACACTGATTATAGCAAATACTTCAAGATGCTAGACTTCAGATAAATGCTACTTTCAGATCTTGGGTCAAGTTCTACATTTCTGTCTGTGGTATAATCACTGGACATAACTCAAAATTTAAACTTATATTAAAAATACAGCATTATTCGCACATTAAGGAAAGTCATAATATTGAGGAGGTCTCCAGGGCGGTGTACAGCTGGTATGCATGGAATCCCTTCCATAACCTGCAACCTGCACCNCCGGCAATTCACAAAGAACCTGTACTCTGTTGCTTTAAATAAATTGTACTATTCGCATACTCAGCCGCACCGTTTCTCACTGGGCGCCATGTAAGTCCATAGATAGTGGCTGGGTGGGAGTACAACACGCTATCGAGTGAATCCGGGATACTGGACTCATAGTGTCCAATTGGGCATTAATCAGGATTTAAACCTAGCCGCCCCCAGCCCCTCTGATATCTGAGGATAAGCTGGAAAGCAAGGGGGTTTATCTCCTGCCAAATTACTTTACCGCTCTTAATGCAACACTGTCTCACATGTAAATCCAGTGACATTAACTGAATCGTGCAGCAGGCAAGTAGATGTGGAGTTCACTTGTAATGTCTAGTGCCACACACAGACTCACTTGTGAAGGAAAAAAAAAAGGAGAGAAATTGCTATCTTGTGTCTTTCACATCAGACAGAAAGGAGGAAAACAGAAAAGTAGAATGGTGTTGGATGGGAATCAAAGGGAATCCAGGCTTTTATTTCATGAAACTACCCCTACTAACAAAAGGCCCAACTATCAGCACACATACTGTGGTCTGCACCAAGCCTTGCTCACACATCGTGCCACCATGTACTCATTCAGCACAAGGTTTTGAACTCTTTTATGGAAACCCAATCAATGACTCAAGGGTACATTCACACCAGTCTAACTAGCCTTGCTATGAGCTGCCCTGCAAGTCTGCTGTATGCAGCAAGGACTGCTCAGCCTTTCCTTTTCCTCCATCCCAAGCATATACTTCATTCTACATTTGTGTACTCTTCTGGCAGGATAGATAGGAGCAAGGGAGGTGCATATCAAACACCTGTTGCTCCTTTGATTCTCCTACTTCAAGGCTTCTCTGTCCTTTCATCTCCTTCAGCACAGGGCAACATCTGGATGCAGGACTTAAGTGTTTTTCCAGTGAATAAAATGTATTAGCAAAGAATCAAACATCGGGATTTACTGGTCAAATGATCAGCTCTTCCTCTCAGCCTAATGCTCTACAGTATTTGTGAAGCTTGGGAGTTTAAAAGGGCAGGAGTTTTACAAAGCTCCCCAGAGCTAAAATGGATGTTTACTTCCTCTTGCATAAAAATATTTTTACGCTTCTAAGCCTGCCCCAGATCCGATGCTCCATAAATATTATATCACTTAGATAAAGAACCCTACTACAAAGACTGAACTCATCAAGTTGTTCTTTTTTCCTGTTAATAGTGTATAGATACACTGTATACCTGAGACATACAAATCCATTGTGCATATAAAAGCAAAGCATAACCTAGTTGAAGAGGACCTCAGAAAATCACTGAGAAGAAATTAAGCTGCTCTATTTCTCTGTATTGTGACTCCTGAGACTGAAATACAGCCTGTACAGAGATAGGTGTCATTCAGTTGCTTACACTGAACAGTTGTATCACAACCCTTTAATGTAGTCCTAACAACAGTGTTTTTCTCCATACATTTTATTTTTGCCTAGAAAGACAGATAGCTTAAGAACTCCCCTTGAGCACACTGAACAAACTAATTTCCACCTCAGCTTCTATTACAGCTCAAGCTGAACATTTGGATTTAAGTCAGCTGTGTGTCCTGAAATAGTACACAAACTGAGGATAAACAAAGTCATTGAGAATATTCTGACATCACTTTCTTGTTCTCGCTGTGACCACATGCAGAGCTTCAAGGGCTTTCTTTTATTATTATCATTTTTTAAACAAGTACATTGCTGCCTTCAGAAGCCTGAGTAGCACCTTGGCCAATAGAAGGCAACTCGGAGCTCTCTGATTAGTCCACCTCAGACTGTCCAGTGACTGATTTCTCTGCTCTAGATGTTGGATGCCACAATATTCACTAGAGGTTGACTTAATAAATTAAAGTCTAATACTGTTTGTTTCTACAGCCCCCTTCTATGGCACTCAAACAGGCCCCTAGACAGTCACCTGATAATCTGTGCTGCAAGACCCCCCAGCAGCCTCCTGCTGTTGTCACAGCAATCCACAACAGACTCCACAGACACGGTAGGAAAAAATGAGGAGGTGGGATGTGTGTGTGTGAAGAGAGAGAAAGAGAAACCCTTCAGGATTTCAGCAAATGACACTCAGAAGCAGTCAGAAATGACACCAAGTGCCAGGAGGTTTCTGCTTCCCGTACACGTTGTACCCCTCTATTTTTGCCTTGCACCTTGTGGCTTCGCTGGAAGCCAGACAGCTCAGCTTCACCAAGGACTCAGCCCTCCGTCCTCGGGGGAGGGGAGGATGCATCCTCCATTCTCTCTCGGTGAGGCAGGAGGACACCTGCGGGGAGACGGGACGCGCGGGGCGTCGGCACCCATGCCCTACGGAGCCGCTGGCTGACAGCCTGACCCGGCCCCGCACACGTAGCCGCGGAGGCCGCGCCGACAGGTCGGAGCACAATCGCGCCCGGGCGACGCGGGACCTACCCGGGAGGGCGGGATGCCCGGCAGCGGGCAAGCCGGGGTGCACGCAGCGGGGCCGGCCGCCCGGCCCCGGCGGGACGGGACGGGAAGGGTGTGGCAGCCGCCGCCTCGTCCCGTTCCCGCTGCTCCTCACAGCGGCGGGGCAGCGCCAGCAGCCAGCCCGGCTCGGCAGGAACGCTGNGCGGCGGCAGGGCGGGCAGGAGCCGCGCGGATTGTGACGTCTGCAGCCCCGCGTTCTATTTTTAGCGCGGCGCTTGGATTTCATTCATGAAACCGGGGCCGCGCGTAAAGGGGCGGTGGCTGGCGCACCCTCCCGGCACCGGCACACGGCGGGGCTCCCTGCCACGGCCTCGCGGGGCAAATGGTGAAGCACCAAAGTAGTCAAAACCCAATGAATACCCCTCCAGATACGTGTGTACCCACACTCTGTGCATACTGCGTATGCATGAACAATGCGAAGATCCTGGAGGCCTCCCTGGATAAGCCCCTGAATTGGGGACGCAATTCCTTAGTGCGGATGCTGCCGTTGTGGTTTGAAATTACTGCTCTCCATTTTCACTAATACCTGAACCCTTCATGTAAAACAGACTCGCCCAATTAAACCACAACCCCACCTTCTCTTAAGGTGACATTCTCGACCTGGAGTTTTCTAACCAGTGAAAATGGCTCAAGGCCGCGTCCGTAACTGGGAAAAGCATTCACAATTCTGACCAGGCTCCCCGCTGAAACACTCCTCTCAGGCTTTTCTATGTACAACCAGTAAGGTGCATGGGCACAACTCCTGCAGCTGAGGGAACTTTCTCGACATAGTTGTGACTGTTGGAAAGAAGATACTCTATTACAGCAACTTGGACTCATACATTGCAGTCTTGTAGTGTTAATACAGTCATTTTTTGGAAAAAGTTATAAAGTTGTTTTACAAACACCACTTCCAGTAACCGCTAACAGTACCAATAACAGGTTAACAGCATCCAGCTGCATTTGGTCAGTAAATTACTTATATTTTTCAAATACCCAGAAGCCAAGCTTACATTAACTAGGTCAGACTGCAACAATTTTCAGTTGAGTACCTCTATTCCAGGAAAAATGACAGTTTGTAACTTCATATCACAGGAGGCTATTAGGTACAGAAGAACAACGTGCATCCTTGCAGATACTAAGTGTTACATTCCTAGCTTTGCACAGAGTTTGGATGGACAAAACAAAATGATCAGAAACTAAAACTCTCACACATTTGTTTGCAATCAAAGGAATATCGAATTGATAATGGCAGGAAACAAAAGTTTAAAAAAATGTCAAAAGAATTAAAATGTATAGTATAATTATCTTCAATTTTTAAAGTTTCAATCTCTATATGAACTACTCTCTCCAAAAATGAGGGCTAAAAACATTCATTCTATGCAAAACCAACAATCCCTGTGTATTCACTTGTTTCTAGGACACATAACTTTCAGGAAAACAATAAAGCACAGGTTCATCCCACTTAATTCAGTGGCTGAGCAAAGCAGGGCAATAAAAAAATTGCAGGGTGATAACAAGAGTATTCCTTTTAGTAGACTGCTTCAGTATGACAAATCTTAATTCCTTATTGGTACTTTTGCTTTATAGTCTAAAATGATCACTTTCTGAAGACAAACCAGAGAGCTAGAATCCCATGTCTTGTAAATACACCTAGACTATCACTGCTGCAAACAGAGAGAATGTTATTGTCAGAACAGGGAAGTTAGCATCATGTGGGAGAAAACAGACTCAAAGCAACCAAACTTGCTGTGATACTGACTCAAGAAGCGTTGGACTGCAATAAAAAGCCCCTCACTTTAGATCTGCTTGCAATCTGCTTCCATTATTCCTTTTCTACGGGAATACTGGAAGATGACAGCAAGAGGGGAGAAAGTTATTTTTAGCAGAATACAGCAATGACAAAGATTAGTCAGTTGGTTAAAATGAGAAAAAGAGAAACAGGGCTTTGCTTTGGATGGCTTCTTTTGTTTTTCATCAAAGGGTACCTAGAGCCTTATGGCTTCAGCAGCTGAGGAAACAGTTACATGCTAGTATGTAGTTTCCATTTTAATGACCATCTACAGCAACTTTTACCATTCAGTGCTTTCCTACCACAAACTTATAACTTCTAATATAATTCGGATTGCAGTTTTTCCAGCAAAGTATAAAATAAAACCCCAGGACAGCTAGAAAATCTCTGTTCTTTGATACATAATCCTATTAAAATGTATTTATATTTTTTCAAAATTTTAAACAAACAGTTGAGTTTTGATCATATACTTGAGTGATACCTTAAGAAGTGGCTGGAATGCATCTCAAATAGGATGTAGAGCAACTGACAGTTTCTAGGCTTTGATACAAGAAAGTACAGTAATAAACCACAAGTATTCCCACTGACTTTGCATAAGCATTAAAAATAGATGAGTGGTAAAGTTTTACTTAATTAGATGTTTAAGTATGCCAAGTAGCTAGCTTTGATTTTTCTTTCTTATTTGTTTGTTTTCAGGGGACAGTAACAGTGAGAGGGAAAGGGAGAAAGAAATAAGTTGCATCTTTGCAAGGACATGGCATTGGACCAGGGCTAGTATTTAACTACAGATTCTGCTTTTGCCGAGCCTGTATGGCTTTCCAAAACATGATTATGTCCTGCCAAGTATGCCCCATCATTGTATCTCCATTATGTGCTTTTAACACTATCCCACAACTTTGAGAATAACTGGATAAAAAAGAATAAAATAATAGTTTTAAAATGCACTCACACCCATAGAGAATTCTACTCAGAATTATTTTAGTTTTGCTAAATTGCAAAACACATTCAGAAGTGCAAATGTAAAGGTATATTTCCATATGCTCCACTGTCTAGTTACTCGGGCTAAATTAACCTTTTGGTTTTGAGAGTGTGTGAACATCATTTGTGCATAAACCATAACTGAATTTGCAAATAACCTTTCTACTCCTGGATCTGGAGAGTTAGTTTAACTTCAGAGGCTGCTCCAACATGCAGCATTAGCAGAATTCCTTAGGGAGCTTTCTACTAACTCAGAAATGCTGAAGCTCAGTGCCCTCAGGCCCTTCCATCCTCTGCACTCCTGAGACACCAGAGAAAGGCTCAGGAGTAGATATGTTGAAAAAATACCAGTCAAGGCTAACCACAGGTGCAGGAAGAGGGGACTACAAGCATTTAGTTCAGTTCCTTTGTCAAAACTCTTCTGGAAGAGGAGGAAATAGCTTCTTACCACCCAATCATAACGTAAGTCTGCTGTATCTGCAGATGTGGCCCCTTGCTTCCTCTGGCTTTAATTCAGGACAACTGAGATTACTTTGCCTCTGTTTTAGGCAGTAACACCTAAGCACAAAATGCAGTTTCCTAAGGCAAGTAACACACCCTGACAACAGTCAGCACAGACAGGTATAAGACTGGGCTTGACTGAACACTAAGAAGAGGGCAGATCTGACATTGTAGAGATAGCCTGGGACAGTCCAAAACCAAAACTCAATAATACAGGATAAACTAGAGTTCTTCTCCCTTATCCCTGAATGCAGGAGCCCTTCATGTTAGAAGACTTTTAAGAGTATGTTAAGATTAAAAGATTGTTAGTGGAAATCATTTCAAATGCACAAGGAATTAAACACAGCAACCATAAGCAGTTCATGTTACATATGTCAATCTCACAGGAACAGAAAGAGCTCTCTACAGTCCATGAAATCTGCTTTCGACAATACAAAATAACATGAATGAAGTATAATCAAAATAAGGAGGCATGTGGTACTCTGTCGTGGTTGGGACGGACAAAGCGACAACAAATCTTAGCAAAAGCAAGCAAGCAAAGCAGAAGCCCTTATTGGTCTCTGTCTCTGTACATTTATACTTTCTTTCCTCCTTGTTTTCCCCAAAGGTGTCTTGTCCCCATTGGTCCAACATTGTTATTATTCTTTGTTATTGGAGAATATTTGCACAGTTCATCACAACTCAGCTTTTCTGCCACAAGAACTCCTGCCTCTCAGTTTTTGGTCAACACCCTGCTTATCTCAGAGTTATTCTTGTTCTTGTTTATTCTCTCAAGGGTAGAATGGAATCTTCTCAAGGTCAAAGCTACCCTGTCCAAGGGCCTCAGCCAAGCTGAGGTCCCCCACAGTACTCCAGTTATGGACTTCACCATCCACCCATTGTAGTGGTATTATACAGTCTCCACCAACTGGCAGCATGTGAATTGAAGTATCAGATTTACCCAGCTCCTGTCATTGAAGTCTACTTCTCCCCCACAATTAGACTCAGAGGCTCTAATTATGTGGGTAGATCAAAATAATTTCTAACTACTTCTGGACTATGATATATTTCATTATATTTTATCCATAAAAAATTCATAGAGAATCAATGCCTTGAAAAAACTATGTAAATGCATATTCTATATACATTGAAATAAAATTCAACTCATTTCCTGTCAATACAATTTCTGCATTAAAGGGTTTGCATTCAGAATGGTAATGTACCCATGCCAAATGCTTATGCATTCAAAATTAGCTTTCTTTTCAAAACTGTTATATATTGTATTTGGTCCTTTTTCCTCTTTGGTGTAATAAGGACAGAGTTTAGCATTTGATGTAAGGTGCTTCTATTTGGTGATGTCAATACCTATCCTCAGCCAACTCTGCAAACTGATTAGGCCAGTTGCATCCCTTTTCGTACTGTCCCACACAATTGTTTCAATTCTCAGAGATGGAGACAAGTAACATACAGAGTATCTTCACTGTGTGAATTAGACCCTAATGTAGACCTCTACGCATGTATTCCTTAAGGTTTTTTTAGTTATTTCATTCATTCACTGAATGCTAAATATACTGCAAGACCATCATCATTTAAGAAGCCTGCAATGCACCAGATTTTATTACAGTGTTCTATGAATGATACATAGCACCAGTTGTTTGCCTTATGAATTGTATTTCCACATTCTTTTTCACTAGTAGAGGGATATAAAATGCTTAATATATGCATACATTTTAAACAGCTGGGTAAACAAGAAAGGGACTATCTAGAGAAGTAAAATGCTCATACTTGTAATTTAAAATAAAAATTAGGTACCTACTACTTTCTCAGAGGGTTATATTTCAACAATGCTTTCGTTATTAGTCTAATCCCATGTTGGATGTTTGCTTTTGTCTTTCCCTGCTTCCCTATTTAATCTGTTAATTATAAGATCCTGCCCTCCCCACCTCTACCCCACAACGGAATCACAATTTAGGTGGGAAGGGGCCTCCAGAGGTCATCTAGTCCAACATCATCCTCAATGCACAGCTAACTTCAAAGCTCAATCAGGTCAAGGATGGGAATTCCATAGTTTCCAACCTGCCTGTTCCATTGCTTAGCCTCTCACTATGGAAATGTTTTTCTTTACATCCAGTGAGAATTTAACTTGCTGCTACTTGTGACTGCTGCCTCTTGTCCTTTTGTTGTGCAACTGTGAGAAAAGTCTAGTTTCCCCTATAACCCAGGTACCCGACATAGTAATTAGATGCCTTCAAAGCCTTCTCTTCTCCAGACCAGATAAACAGCTCTCTCAATCTCTGTATATCTTGTGTTTCAGTCCCCTAAATGTATTAGTGGCCCTTCATTGCACTCACTTCAGTTGGACAATCTCTCTTCAGTACTGTGAAGCCTGAAACTGGATGCAGTACTGCAGAGGCAGCCTCATAAGTGCTGAGCAGAGGAGAATAGTCACTGCCATTGACCTCCTTGCTACGCTCATCCCAACATAGCCCAGTGTGCAGTTGGCCTTCGATGCTGGAAGAGTGCTCTGCTGACTCAGGTATGTCTCAGCCTGTTCACTTGTGCTGTCAGAGTCTCTCTCATGAAAACTCACAAAATAGAACTACTGCTTTTGCTGCTGCACTGCTCTTTCTCCCGGAGGAATAGTCTGGTCTTTAAAGGGAGTAGACTCATTTGAACAGCCCCGATTTGCAAAGTTAGGTGTACCAGGATACAATTAAACAAAATAAAATTTTGGCTTAATATGAAGAACAGCAAGACAAACAGCTGAGTGGTTATGTAAGAGTCTCCCAAGGGAAGGAAGGACAGAGTTATGGCTTGCTGAATTCACAATCCAGAGAAGGCAAGGCTGTATTAAGAATTTGTTGTACAGCATGGTTTTCTGTTAGAAGTGTAATTTTTTTTTTTAATGTTAACAAGTTTACAACAGCTTGTATTTGCTATATTCCTCCTCCTACATCCTCAGAACTACAACATAGGTAAGAAAGATTTAATCAGCTTATAAAAATAGTTCCAAACAGAAGCTAAATGGGAGGAACTGACTAGTAGGAGGATTTTTTCTTGAATATGTGTCATTTTGCTGTTTGGCAAGTAAACGAAACTGAAAGTGACTTCACCAGTGTCACAAGACTTTTTCCCAACTATCCAAAGCATATCTGCTCTGTCAGCTATTTCCAGTATTTAAGGAGTTTTCCAAGGTATGAGAGATTAATCTTCAAAACTAATAGTTTGTCCTCTATAGCAATCTATTGAAGTGTTATAAACACTCACTAAACAAAATTAAGGGCAATGTTATGCTTAATGCAGCAGTGAAAGTTTGACAAATATGAGAAGAATTATTCTAATTTGTTGACAACTCTGTCCTTAGCTACTGCCTCTGTTTGCAGACCAGGACATACCAGAAATACATTTTCAGCTCAGAATATCTCTTTATTGCCACATCACAGGATAACTTTCACATGTATATCAAATGCTAATCCCAGGAGCAAATCCTCACCTTGAAGAACTGATTTAATGTCTGTACTATGTTATCCAATTACTTCACCTGTAGTGCATAACTGTTCAGAGTTTCTTAAAACATTTCTGTCATCTAATCAGATGTTAATGGAATGGAAGGAATTTATCTGTGGAATAATGTGAAAGTCACAGCAAACAGTCAGCTGAGGAAGACGTTCTGTCTGTCTGACCCTCTGGCTAGCTGTCAGTCTCTGTCCATCCTCTGTGTTGATCAGTCAAAATACACTTCTGTCTAAGTAGCTAAGAACTGAGTTTCAAAAAGACTGATCTCTTGGAACCTTTTATACTAGAAGAAGAGGTTTTCAGTGGTAAACAGCCTTTTTTTCCTCACTCTATCTAAGCTATTGATCTTTAAAAGTCATATACAAATGGATCAGCTCTCATTCTTTAAAGCATTACAAATGCTCTCCCTGCGTTTTGAGGCTTGTAAAAATCACCTAATGTATCAAAAGCCTAGTAGCTTTATAGGCAGAAGGATATAAAATGTATACCAAATTTTAGAAGCTGAAATATTGGCCAGAGATTGCATAAATTCTACAGAAGCAATACATCAATAGGAACCTCTGCAACAACATGCTATTACTGCTCTGAGTTGCTTATACTGGTGCTATAAAGAGATCAAAAGGACAAGTTGGTTCTCAGAGACAAGAACACAGATTTTAACTACAGGAACTGGAAGGTGTCGGGTAGGGGTGGTGAGGAGAAGAGAAGCAAAGTGGATTGTCTCTCCTTTTTCACAGTTGCTAAAGACTAGTATTATTTGTCTCAGAATCACTGCTTACATACAAGAACAGCAGCCAGCAGCCATGTTCTGATCTTTATAGGGTGTCAAACCAACAAGAGCCAGATTAAATAATAGAATCAAGGGCAACTTAATTTCATAATCATTAATCTTTGAGAAACAGCCTTATTAACTACAACTTACTCTTCTGCACCTCTGTCCCATAGTTAGCTAGACGTGAAAGTAAAAGACCCCAATTATGGTTTAAAAGCTTGATATAAATCCTACTAAAACTGATGGGGAAAAGCTTCCACTGACCCCGCTGGACTTTGGTTCAGGTGATAATTCAAGAAGAATAAGTCCATAGAACACACTTGTGTTCAAAAGATAAAGACAACTTAAAGTAGCTGAAACTCAGCAGCACTGATTGACATACCTATCACTTTAATATTTTTCCACTAGGTTGTTCAAAGAATGTACTGGTTTGGGTTACAGTTGCCACCTTACCATCACCCCCCTCAAGATTAAAGTACAATTCTTCATTTATTTTGAATAGTGTGATTCTGCACAGTAGCAACAATGTGGCTTTACTCATTCAAGATCCAAATTCAAAGTCTGAAACTCCTGTTACATTCTGCACATTTTCTGCTTTTGAATCGTACATTTTTTGAAAGAGAAAGCTTTTCCAGGCAGGTAAGACTTTGTGTCTCTTACAGCCATTTACACTAGTTGAATGACATGATGTAGTTACAATAGCACAGATTGCATTGCAAAGACTGTACCTTCACAGCACAAACCTAAATTCGGTGACTTAGACTGGATTATATCAACACACAGTTTCTACTGTCCAAACACTTGTTCACTATTTTAGTGGTTTACTTCAGAATGTCTAAACAAATCTAGTTATCACTTTTTTGTTTCCCCAACGAGTCAAGGCCTTAGATCATATGCAAAATGAATATTACCAGGATTGGTTCTGATAGACATCTTTCTCCCTCTGAAACACCTTCTATAAATTCTAGCAAAACTGTGCAGCAGAAGGATAATGGTAGCAGAAATTGCAGAGGAATGCACACAAGTGATCACACACAAGTAATTCCAAGCCTAAGAAGCAGAAAATTAAGACAGTTTGCATGTTTCACCACAGGCTGTTTGATGAGATTTTCTCAAATTATGTCTATTAGGAATAGTTAGCAAAAAGGATTCTATTCTTTTTTAATGCTATCATTCAAGAAGCCATCAACCATGAAAGCACATCTTACCTGCACATATTTGCAGTTTTTACAGAGAGTGTGGAACACACTACCCCCAGGAGCTGCCAAAGTATCATTGTTACAGGCTTGAAATACAGATTTGGCAAAAGACAGAGAGTATAAAGGATTCAAGCTACTATTTATAGTGTATGATTTGCAAAGTATGGAGAAAAAGACATCACTTTCCATTACACATACACAAACAGATAACTGCAGCATTTAGATATGTCAGGATTTACCTTTGTAAAATTAAAAACGAACTAGAAACACCAGCAGTGGTTTTGAACTTGATTAGGCATTCAGGGAGCTTTAACAAAATCAAAAGTATTACAGTGCCTTGAAATTTCTCGTGTTCATTGCTTGGAACTTGTATTGCCAAAGGACCATAAATTCTACTAACAGTTTGTTTTCTTTTTCAATAAAGTAGCAAGGCACAAGGCTTTTTATTTCCAAAGAACACTTTACAGTGTTTTCAGAGTCAGGCAGGAGTCCTTTTCCCGGGTAAGGGTAGAAGAGAAGAACTACAAAGGTATTAATCTTATTTGCTCCCATACATATTGGCAAAATTGCCAGAGCAGGGTGCATTTTATAGCATTATACATGCCTCAAGTGAGTTGAATGCCATCAAATCATGTCAAAATATTTTTTCAGGAAAAAGTATGAATTATTTACAGAAGCAACTGCCTATAAAATTTTGTCAAAATATACCTGTTACAGAAGATAAAAATTTCTCCACCATTCCAATTTAAAATAGGTGAGCAGCACTTGTTTTTCACTTTTATTTAGGCTCCTAGCTGAAATTCAGAACTACAGCTAAAATACTATTGTATCTGTTGCTCAGGACAGTTATTTGAATATCTGCCCATCTAGGAGCCTGTGTAGATGCACATTTCATCACTGACAAAGTGGTGAAAACAAACAAGTATCTAAAGCTCAGGTACTGTTACCATATGAAGTATATCTCTATTGCTGAAAATCTTCATCTTGAGTGCTAGGCCCTTGCTTCCAAAAGTGTGAGATGCAGGTCATTCCAGTTGGCAAGAGGATGACAGCACTGCTTTATATCACAACTTGGATTTCTTGTTTTGGGTACCTTATTGCTCAAGCTCCCTGAGTTAATGGACATTTCAGAATTGCATCATTTCCAACCTGGCAATAACAAAGAATTGTTTCCTGACTGCATAGGTGTTGTGAGAATCATTCATTCTCCCTTATCAAAAGTACAGAAAATCTCATGATGAAGTTAAACATGTGCATAATACAGGATTTCCACAGTCTGTGATACAGTGCTATAGAATATAAATTTAATTACAAAGATTAAAAGCAACAAACACAACACTACCCCTTCCCCCCACACCCTGACCACAGCCACAAAGCCGGCCCCCAATTTTCTAATCCCTAGTCACAAGCAATCATAATCTTGCAAAGAACTAGTGCAAACATTTTTTAAATTTAAAGTTTGCTTTGCCACACTTAATTCTGCTGAAGGTTACTGTTTCTCA